>JAGVSQ010008875.1:0-14037 GCA_022683975.1 Rhyacophila evoluta | reverse complement strand
TCGCTAACAGTGATCTCACATATGGAAGTTTACCAGTTTTAAATAATTTATAATTCTGCTAGTGCTATAAAACACTTTCTTCTCACCCTGTCCACTCCAAGTGAACAATATGGATCTTCATTGTAGGAAGGTTTCTACCCCGTAAATGATGTTTTGAATGATGATACAAAATGATGTAGGATGACGTACAATGTGAAGACTTATTTTATAACCGTTTTTAGTATTGGCATTGGTTATCTGTCGATCACTTGAATATTTAAATTTTTGATAATTTGTATGCATCTATCGGATTTCACCCTGCAATCTCCAGTACCGAAGTGATATAAATATGTATAGTGTTACTACAGTTGCGTGATGGTGAGAACAATGGGAGATTTTTAAAAGTCTTATAATAAGTTATATATATTTCTTTATTTCAATAAATGCGTTTTTTATTAATCATATATTTATTTATACGTCATTAGAGATTGAATATGTGTGCTGCCTTTGGACTAAATATATATTTTGTTGTAAATTAGTTATTAATTGTTGTATATTAATAGGACATTTAAATATAAAATAGTGGATTTTAGTACCATATCACAACAGATATTTTTTGGTTGCCAACTTTTCTTTCCATAAAATGCAGCAGAATAATGGTATGAAGTCAAATGTATGAGACATAATGACCCTTCCCGCCTCCATTCCAAAACAATTTTGCAGTAAGAAATGCCACCTCATATTAAGTTCAACGTTCATGCGCGGCATGAACAATGTTCATTCTTATTTGTAAAAAAAGAATGACTCTACTGAATCTTTATAAACCATCTTGTGCTACGTATATTACGGTAATATTCTTTAACACTTTCTTTTTCAACATACATTCAAAGATTCACGAAATAAAATTGTACATTATACAATTTATAACACTTCTTTCTAAAAGTATTTATAAACTAAATAAAAACTTTTAAATAAAGTTAAATAGAAATAAATTATATATTTAAAGCACGACAAAATAGTATCATATTTCTTTCACTTAATATTATCCCCATGTCAATTTTCTTTATTTAATAAATCTTTTATAAAACATTCTAAATGGTTACCTAATAGTTAAAATTACTCATTGCAACATTTTATATTAAATTTTCATTATTTTTTTAAACAAAAATGTTTAATAATTTTAAGAAATTTTCTACGCATTTATTACTACACTGAGTACAAAATATACATATTTAAAATACTAATGCATAATGCAGTTCCCATATAAACAGTACACCGACAGTAATTTACTGTTATACTAAACAATGGATTAAAAGTTTATGATCATAGTGTCAATAATAACTCATTCTTGTGGACAATTGTTGTGTCTTCGTATAAGTCAAGGTTATTTAAGGCTTATACTGTCGCTTATCACGCATTTTTCTTAATATCTATGTAAAATAATAATGGATTTTGCAAAATATATCACATATAATTGTTGAAGTGCGTGTAATCGGGCATTTAGAATATAATCATACTATTTTTATAATATATAACTATTTTTTGTGCACTAAATCTCTATTTCTATAATATAATAAGAGAAAGTGAAGCTTTATGAGATGAAAAGGAATATAAACCTAGAGTGTAGATATTTTGCGGAATGATTTTCGAGAGAAAAAAATCTGAAATGTGTCAAGCTCTTTATGCTTTTCCCCAGGATTATTTACACACGACCGAGATATTCCTTTTCGCGGTGTTATAAGATTTTGAGTTTTTTGAGGTTTTCTAATAAACTAAACCTTGAAAAGTAATCCTTGAGATTTCGTATTTATTACACGGCGATAAATTTTGGCAGAACACATTGTGTGCTTTATGGTAAAGTTTTATTACAGTAATACTTCCATTAAGGATTACTTACAAACGATTAAGATTCGTTTTGTGTGTTCGGAAAAGCTTTCTTGAAACACATGTGTGCTTAAAACCAAACCAATAATTTATTTTATTGACTAACTCAGTGGCTATAATAGTACATAAAGTGTTCTACGCCTTCCACTGAATTGATTATTCGAACATTTATAGAAAATGGAAAACAATAAAACTATTCTAAATACGCTCGGTGATTAAATTCTACTCTAATAAGAAAAACATAAACTCAATACTCGAGTTACATTACATTTGTAATCATATTTGTTCAGTGGAGGAGTGCAATTGTTTGTCAAGAGTAGTGTGCATGGTTCGAAACCAGAGATTGCGGATTCAATTCTATTATTATTATATTATATTTTTGAAGAAATTTAGATTTTGAAAAAGTATTTTTGAAGAAATCCAAAGTGCAGGTAAGATCTGTCATCGTATTCATATTTTCAAAATACGAAAGTTCATATGGTCAATATGTGGAATGGTCACCTCCAAAGAGATCTATATCTAACACTTTCGGAGCGTGCATAGTATAAGATTTTTTATAAATCACGTATATCCCATAATTTAATATGGATTTTTTCTAGATATATGTACATTCATTTAATTGAATAGTGTTCGTTATTTTTGTGAAATACTCTCAAAGTTAATAATTATCACTTATTTTAAGAAGATTAATGATGACTCATAGAGATAAATATCATGATCGATTATGTCATCTTATATACATTTTGTGTAAGACAATAACTGTCAGATAAACACAATCTAGCAAGTGATATGACAACACACCTATCACGCGATCTAACGGGAGCACTCCAGCAAGAATGAGAAATGCATCAGTAGAAGAAGTTCCATATCCTTTAGTAAGTGATAATAATGGTAAATTTTATTATCAGCTAAGAAGAAGATTTCGGATATGCACAAACTCACATCTCTAATACGACGAGCTGGTGACGGAGCGATACGGTTTTTAGTTCCCTGTTGGTGCCAGCAAGTCGGGAGATTCAGAGGTAGGCTTTATAATGTGATAATAGCAGGGCTTAATTAATCAATAAGAATCAAGAATACTCGCCAACCGATGTCTTGGGGAGTCGTTCCTGGAATACTTCAGACTGAAGAATAACTCACTATCATTACATCACGGTATACGCCCAAATAACGGGTATGGGCACGTGTCGAGTAGTGGAAGAGATAGGTCTATTAGGATTCAAAAATGATTCGATTGTGTTTTATATGAAGTGACAGCAAACTAGAATGCCGTAATAATTAATAATAATTCAAAACGTACTGTGGATCACATATGGTGACCACATATTCTCCAGATAGTCATTGAATTAATGATAAATGAATTACAAATAATTTTTAAACTCTTGAAAGTTTAGAAAATCGTGCTTTCAAATTTGATATTGGTATGCTGCTATAGGAAAAATCACTTTGACGCAGAGTTGATAATGTGTATAACGATGTACAAACAAAAGTTTGGGCGTTCTAGAAAGTGGAAAACAGTTTTCCGGATGCGACCAACTATGACAACTGAGTTTGTTTTTAAAGTTTATGTGACATTTCGCGTTCTATCTTCATTTTGCGTTACATGCTTCCTGCATTGTTGCGATGCGACTTCACTGTTGCTTCCTGGACTGGGGTAATTTGTAAAACTGTACATTTTTTTATCAAAGACAAATTACCTCTCTTTTTCGTCAAAGGAAGGTAAAATGTAGAAAGAATATTGCAGCAATAAAATGTTGTTTTTATGAACAAAATAAGCTGCAGTCATTAAAACAAATATTAATTTATAAAACTTTGAAATTATAAACATACATTATTTTATGACTTATATGTTTGAAGTGTTTTCAAAAATTTATTGAATATATTAAGACATCGTCCTTTTTCATTTCTACAGCCCAAATATTATAATAAATAGAGTGTTTTTAGAAAATAAAATCGTTTATTTTTGTAGGTGTATTTTTGTATTTTAAATGCTGTAAAGTTTTCTCTTTCAAAGAAAAAAGTATAACAGATTAGATGTCATGTTATTATGGCAGTTATTTTGAAAGAATAATTTGAAAAATATGTTTATATTTATTTTATTGCAACAAAGTATGATTCTAAGTCATTGTTCACAGTTAGTAGACGAAAAATTTAATTAATTATTAGCGAGTCAACGTCTTTAAGCACTGCCGAAGAAAAACTTTGACATTTTCCAGTGTTAAGATAATATCGAAACTTTTAAATCGCATTCCAAGTAAAGGCAAATTGTAAACGGCAGACTTGACTGTAATTGGATAAAATTGGAAAATACTCCAGCTTTGCAAACTGACACATCTGAAAAGAGAATTTTAAATTATAGTCATAGTTTCCAGATGCCGTTAAATATGTCTTAAAACAAGGAAATTGTTTTATAAAATTATTCTTGTACTAAATTAAACTTTTAAAAATCATTTTACTTTGTGTAACTTAACATTTGATGAAATATTAACATTATTAGATATTTCAAACACGTTGTATGACAACAATATTTTCATTATTATTACTTCATAAATTTTATTTTAAGATGATTAAAATACATATCTCATAAGTTTAAATTTAGATCAGATTTATCCAACACAAAACTTGGGAGTCACATGTGATCCAAGATGGAAAAAATATAAGTCTACCAACCTAATGCGATTCAGACTAAAATCCTTTATAAGTATTAAATATAATAGTAATCGTCGAACTCCCACCAATTTTATGCTTTTATGTTGCATTTTAATTTTATGGCAAACGTATTAATTAATAGTTTGTATGTTACTTAAATATGTTAACTATGTATTCAATACTACATTTTTTTGTATAATACTACGCACAGTTTTCTTCAAACGTGACACAGGGAAGCTAAAAGGTTGAAAACTTTTCAGTTAGATGTTTATACATTTAGATTACAGAGTAACACTACAGTTTATTAAACTTAACTCTGTCACAATGAAAAATAAACTAATTTAATTATTTTATTTAATAACCATTGTCATATTTTGAGAACAAATACTAGTGAAATTAATTTAATAATGGATTTTTCTCAATCAATAAAATGTGCTTAAGTCCTCGTACATAATCATTAATCAGGTATCCTTTCCTTTTGTAAATTGAAATAAATATATTATATTTTTATAAGGTTAAGTAGTTATAACCAATGATATTAAATATCTCAATTATCTTAATGTTGATAAATAAACTATAAATAAAATTATCATACAATAATTTATCGAATGCAATTGTATTTCTGTAAAAAGTACTAAAGGCAATTAGTTAATTAATTTGTTTATCTGATAAGGATTGTGTGCATTTGGTATTGGCTGTGGATGGCGTAATATTTATTAAATGCTGCATTTATCGTTTTAATTTGAAACATTTCGTTCCACTTTTTGTTATTTCTAGTAAAATTTACTGTTTCACAAATTGATAATTTGTATTGCCAAACAGTGTACTTGTATGTATTGCGGCGACGACGAATAATGGTATATTTGAAATGCGTGAAGGTATTCATTTGAAATAAATGCTCAAATTGAATATTGCCAAAAGTTTTAATATAATTACTGCACAACGATAAGCCTTCTAAAAATAAACGCGTATAACAATTTAATGTATATTTTTGTTTTTCGTTATCTCATTGAATACGTATTATATACAATACAAGCAGTGTATTGGGACAGCATTAAAAAGATTTAATAACAAAACAGCATAATAATAAAATAAGCAAATGAATACATATTTATATTTTGGAAAAATCATAGCGTTCTTCATTTCTACAGGGTCTATATTTTTATGAGTGCTCTACCAACAAAACAGTTGTTCACGTAACTCCATTATAAGTTGAACGATGGTAAAAATAACAATACTTTTAATGTAAAAATAATGTAAAGGAGATCAAAAGTAAAAGCATCTCTGTCCATAAAAACACAATTAAAACAAGTAGCTTATATTGCATTAATCTTAAATATGGTTAAGTTATATATATTTTTAGGATGTGCCTTTTGATTACCCTGTGTATTGTATTTATGGAATATTATAAGACTTTCACAAAATTTTTAGCTTGTTTTTTATTTTATTTTAAGCTGTTGTATATTCAATATTATTTGTGTTATAAAGGATTTAATAGATTCACACATGGTGTTTATAAATCGTTAAAAACAGTTTCCTTGTATTAAAAATATCGCATTTTGGTGATTTATTATCCTCAGATACCATAATACTGTTTCTGTTCTACATTGCCGGACATAGTGCAGGATTAGTAGCAGTGGTCTTGTACTGAACACTGTCACTGACATCTGGGAGTGTTATCCGTAATGGAATTAACATATCCGATGGTCGGATGTACTTGTACACACGAATCCTATACTATGCCGACGCATAAGTAACAATCGTGTCCAGTTTGATCTCTCAATCTATCAGATTAGACACTTGCAAGCTCCATTATTTCAAACGATAAGTTGAATGAAAGGTATCTTTCATTGATTAATAACATAGATCACAAATAACATAAATTATTATTTTTATTTTAAGCTTAGGGATTTTTTTGAAGATAATTCATTTAATGATTGTTTGTAACTTAAAAAATACAATGTTGAATGTCAATACAAGATTTTATGAAGTATAAATTACACTAAATCTAAATTTGAAAACAAGGCCGAAACATGTAGACCTCTGTTGTAACTCCCGTCTTCAGTATTGAAATACATGTTTTAATGCATGAACCTTTTCTTCGAATCAATAGTATTTGGATTAAAGTTATTCAGAAGTGTAAACACTTTGTCGTAGTATATTTTGAAAATGAGCCAAAATATTCAATGATATACATATTTTATTTCGATTTGATTTGTTATATATGCAATCTACTATTTTAAAGGGATTAGATTAACACAAGATTTTCAAATATAATAAAATATTATATTACTGCGTTTAATTTGTAAAAATGATTGTATTGTTGTTTTCAAATATACTTACTTTTATACTATCAAGCCATTGCTTATATCGCTGAATTGGTAGTACAATTTTTGTACTGTCAAATTGATGCTAATATATGATATAAAACAATAACTGTCCTGTACATTTCGTGGTGAGATATTTTCGAACAAAATGCCTATTTATATCAAATATTTTTTTAGTGTAAATATGATTAAAAAATTATGTGGAGGTTGTTAAAATATTAGTAATAATTCGTCATTCGAAACGTATCAACATGAGCAACGAACCAAAGAGATTAAATGCAAACTTTTGGTGACGTTATCAAAAATATATTGTACGCTTTTGAAATTTTCTGTGCGCTTAAATATCGAATTAATTAAATTACCTACCGTTTAAATAAATTGTCATTAGTATAATGAATTTTTATTATTAGACAGAAAATTATTATATTTGTTGTGCGTACTTTGATTTCTCAGAAATAATTATGATTAAATTAATTGAAGAGATGAAAAAAATATTTTATGTTAGTTTTACGGTACGTTTAATGTAAAATAAGGTAAATTTACGGACTAAAATATTAAATTCATCATATTAATTTAGAAAATTGATTACCGAGAATTTATTTTGAATAGCTTACATCAAAGGTGTATCATGGTATGGTGGAACTAATTAATTTTATTATGGAATAAACCTAAATATCAATTTGTATATTTGTGTAGTATGAAATACACGTACTAATTTATGAACGTAATATATTTCTGTAATTGAATAAACATACTGAGACACGTCATGCGAAGTAGAAAACCGCGATGTTCCATTGGTTAAATGTAGTTTTGGTCTTACCACAAATTGACAGACAATTTAATTGATATTTACCTGTTCAAAGCTTTATGCGCGAGAAATTCATTTTATTTAATGGTAAAAGCTTCATTTTAAACACTACTTTCTTTTGAGCGGCATTCAAATAATGCCCCTCGTCGGTGAATATTACAGTTACGTGCTTTTTAGTTTGGACACAATTTCATTTAAAATACAATATCGTCTTTATTATAGAATATTGAAATGTTGCAGTGCTGTTCTATTAGGATTAATTATGCAACGTTGATATTGTTATTTGCTATTTCTTAACGTTTTAAAGTGCATACAACTTAAAATACTGTATTAAGCCCGTTTTTTATTGATAAATTCTGTTTTTGGACCACCACCGACATCAAAAACCAAAATCCATGCATGCAGGACAAAGTCACTTTAAACCGTTATATTTTATAGTCTCCTTGCTAGTAGAGGTATGCATGCACGCTCAGCAATCTGGGAATGCAAGCTGGATTCCCACAACTGCCGGATTTTTCCAAACGCAACAATGCAGGACTGTATGCCCATTGAGTTGAGCAATTGGCTTATAAACAATTCTCGTGAAAATGTAATATGCCAAGACGTCTCCACATTGCAAAGATCCGTATACATCATTTTCGGAATGGATATCTTGGCACCGTGTAAATTCATATGCTCTACTTCGGGAGCAAACATGTTAAAAAAAAATTATTATTAATTAAATTTTGTTGCTTATTAAGTTTTTTTTTAAAGTAACGTATTTTTTAAACACTATTATTGTTCATACTCATTTATAGCAGATCAATTTTTACAGTGTAGATATTTCTAAATAGATTTTTATTTAAATTGGATTGTGCATTGCCTATTTTATTATCGATCTCAAACTGATTATATACGTGATTTTATTGTGAATATTTCCAAAAAACAACTAATAACACTGAAGGTGTTTGAAGAGGTTACTATTTTGTGTTGCGTAATATTTTTTTTTCTCCTAGTTAAATTCTCTTGCAGTTGTATAATCCAAAAACTATGTACGATTTGCGTTGATTTCTCGATACTTCCCATTGACTATAAACTATTTTTATCTGTAATTAAATACGGTATTAGTGAACATATCACCAGAAAATATAAAAACTTTAAAACAATACATGTCAATTTATATATTATTTAAGTATAATAAGTACTGAAGAATGTAATTTGATATTTCAAATGATACTAACTAAGTTAAAATTTTAATCGAAAGTTACTCGATATATTTCTTATCGTTTTTGAATTTGAATTTGACTATGTATATTTTCTGTGAGTATTCCAAGAAATATTCATACATTAATAATGTAACGATCGAAAGTTTCATCCGTGGGTAGGAATAAGTTCTTGGCCGGATATTGAAGATTTAATAACCGGTAGTGGGACTTGCGGCTAGAGCGAGCTTTTACCAAAGCTCAAGATATTACACACTCAAAATGTGTGCTCAAACATAAGCCGGGTTAAGAGAATCTTCAAACGAGGTCTCGCATTGATTGCGTGCTTTAAACCCTGAAATTATTGTGCCCGAGTGACTTCCACCCGAATCAAGTTATCTCATTTAGTATAATAGAACTACATGCAATGTAGCCTACTCTATGTTACAATGATATGTATTACATTTAATCTATACCTTTGCTAAGATTTCTAAAAGATACAAGTATTTTACAGTCACAAATAAATGCTGAATATTTAATTGAAGTTTTCCTATCTCTATATATTTAAGGGAAAAACGTTATTTCACAAAGTATTTATTTATATAAGTACAAGTATTACGCATACAAATAACAAGTTAATTTAATACAATGAAATTTTCCAAAGTAACTTCCTTAACCTTCAACTATTTAATAATTTAAACAAGATACGCTGGCAAGTTTTATGAAGAAACAAAATAATAATGAAGATTTGCTTGACATAAAAGTTTATCCAAATATTTTTGAAATTCATACAATTTTAATAATCGCTATTTTCATTAATTTAACTTTAATGAAAAATTGTACAGATGATATCAAAACAGATTATTTTTTGATCGGTTGAAAATGTCTTAATCCATAAATGTTCAAAACTGTCTTTAATTGAATCAACAGAAATAGTTTTTTCAATGGTGAAAAATTTGTACGAATACATAGAGATGATATGGTTAAATACTGAAGATGGGATGTATTTAATGGTAATGTACCCATACATTACACTCTTTTCTTGCCAGACCCTTCGATTGACCGTGTAAGATAAATTTACCATTGACTGCCGTTGCTTTAGCAATTGTCTTGTTAACAGAATAACCATCGGCACTTTACCTGTCTTAAGAAAGAAATAGATTATACACTTTTGTAGGCAACTTTGGTGCTCGTAAATTAGGGAAACACATTTGCAGGTCGTTTGGGCGACTGGCGAGATGAAACATCGCTCCACTACTTGCCTTTACGAGCCCGAGTCTATACTCTAGCGATAAAAACTTTTTGAACTTTTCACACATACAAAAAGCTCAAGCAAACACATTCTTGTTCATAGTTTGCATTATCAAACTGCGGCAACTAATTCATTTTTTTAAAATTTTAAATGGCAATCAATTTCAAAAATATTACATATAACTTGAAGTACGCAGTTTAATTAATATACGTAAAAACATTTTTTTTTACTTTAGTTTGCTTTTATGAATAATATATTACTAAATATTTATTTTATTGTACGTATAAATATAATGTAACGATTATACTCTCTCATAAGTGTAGCTAAACAAATATAATTCTTCATCAAATTCTCGCATGGTTAACAAAAATTACATGTATGAATCATTCATTTTTATATAAAAAAACTATTTTTTGGACGACTTTTTAGTTTTTTTAGTAACTTAAAAATATGATAAATGATAATATAATGATATTAATCATACATATATTTTAAACGCGAAGAAAGGAGGTTTACTGGAGGCATCCAAGCATTTGAATGAGATGTAAATTTAAAATAAAGATATAAAGAAGACAACGACCGCACTTTTCATTTAAGAAATGTCACATACATTTTTTGACAAATGACAAAATACTTAGAGGGTTCACCCCTCTAAGTATTTAGCCTCAGATGAGCTTCACACAATGTCAACGATTTTCTGTACTAATTTGTAAGAAAAGTGTGCATATTTTAATACAATGGCATAAACAGCCCTGAAGATTGATGTGTCAGTCTGTTCTTAGAAAAAATACAATATTAATTTAAGCAATGAACATGATATATAAGGAAATTGCCACTGCGATCAATATTATCCACATACGACCTATCATTTCTTGTAATCTGATATTCATTTACACATATTCTCGAAGTATATTTTGAAGATTTCTTCCTCGTTCTGTCCATCTTACATCACTACATACTTTCTTCTATTCTTCTATTTTATTCTATGGATATGATATGGCGAAAAATAGTAATAAACGAAAGTTAAACTAAAAAAAGCTACTCTTAATTATTTTTTCAGACCATTCTACTTTCAATATGAATTTCCTTAAGAAAACATAATGCACGAAATAGTTTTGTGTAATATTAAATATTATAAAATATATAGAGTTTTTTTCAGATATGTTCGATATATTCGGCTGTTTGTTCGCATTTAGTTAAATATACGTTAAAGTAAACATATAAACCATAAAAATAAAACGTAGAAAAATATTTCGGCGGCATTATTAAAATAATACTTATTGTTTGGAATTAGTATTTGAAGACTGCTGATAATTTCTTTTATACCATGTTTGCTTCCAAAGTAGAGTATATGGATCTACACAGTGTGAACTGAGTGGACACACCGAAAGTGGAGTATATGGATTTCCACAATATGAATACGTTTTGACAGATTATTTTTCGCGAGAATTGTTTATCAGGTAGTTACGCAACTCAATGGGAATCCAGTCCTGCATTTGTCAGATTTTTTAAATCCAACAAATAGGAAATCGATATCGTATTCCCTGAATTGCTAGGCGTCACGCTACCAACCACGCTAACCGAGGAGATAATTTATATTGTTATTGTTAAATAAATATTGAATGTTTTGTTTAATATACTGAAGTACACATATAAATTAATTTCATAAACTTTATTTAAAGAAAACACTTCTTGCGTTCGGTATAGGTTGAACAAATCGAAATTCAAATTTTCTTTCTGTGATTGTTTTGCATTAAAACTACCAAAGAAAACGCTCAAACAGAATCTTCAAATAAACGAAAATCGTTCCAAGTAAACTTCGGTTCTTATCTTCGTCGAAACAGACTTTGGTGAACCGTCGAAGGAGTGATTATTATTAACTCAGACAACTCCCTTTGTTTAGTATCGACTTATCATGCTTATCAAACCTGCTATACTGTTACTTGTTGCACAACAATAGTTAATATAACAGCATTTTGCATTTTAATATCTCGCCTTTCGTAGAATTAATTTGGCGTGGGTAAGAAAATTGTCCTAAGAACGCACAGGAGTTGAATAAAATTAGCTATCTAATAGGGCTTTAGAGATACCGAAAACCTAAAGACCACTTTTAGAGACAGTGGGATTGGTAAGATAAAAGCAATGTTACTATTTAGATAACATTAAACAACAATGTGCTTAAAAGACTGGAAGAAATCGAGAATAAACTTCAATAACTCCAAAATAATAGTTTAAAAAAATATTAAAACCTTTAAAATTATACATATTTACAAAATATTTACCTTATCAATCACATTTTAAAACGTTTAAAATATCTAGTGAATGCTTAAAAAATATTTTAGATTATAAAAAAGTGACGTAGACAATGAAAGAAGTAAAGCGTATTTATGACTTTTAAATAAAATTTTCAGACGCTATTATTTTCTGCCTTAAAAGGTTGACGTTAATATATATTCTCTAATAGTTCCTTTTGCTTTTGCCAATATTTAAGTATCTTTCAAGGCTATTCCAGTAAATGGCTCTTTAGTCTTTAAGCTAGTATTAGGCAGCCTTTGACAACGTTGATTTAAATTGGCTTAAGGATGTTATTCTCTTTTGAAATCTGTATTATATGGACATACTGTCTTATTTAACGTCATAATTTTACTTTTGGTGTAATGAAGGGCTGCAAAATACGTCCAATTATCATTAGTTTGATATTAAATATATTGAAAATATTTCTTAAAAGAATTGTTTCTTAAAGTTCAAAAAATAATTGCTCTACAATCTGAGCTTACAAGAAGTACTTAGAATGGAGCGCAGTATTTATATGAATATTAAATAATTTATTTATGTTCAATTCTCTGGTATTGCCCATGGAATCTATAGAATAGTTTATTTTTCACAGCAGTCGACTAATGATAAATTGTTATACATTAATTTTTTGTAGCATATCCAACACAAAAATTGAATTTATGAGATCTTATTATACTTGTAATAGAATTAAGTATTTGCTACTAAAGATATCATAAGAATATGAAATAGCCGCTATCCCATTGTCTCGTGTATTTTTTGGGAACAAGATACAAAAATAAGAAGCATTCATTTAGAGGCCAAAGAGGAACGTAGTGTGTAAGCTTGACTTTTACGCAATAAGCCCTAGAGGCTTTGTGCCGTAATTGCATTATATAAGTGTCTCGGCAGGGGGTAGTTTTCCACGAGGGGTAAAGATGATTTAGCCCTCGACTTTCAGCTTCCGGGTAAAAAGCACACGGCCACTCAAGGTGTTATTGCGTTTGCGAGTAATTTATGCCCCTGTGGAAACTGTTGGCTTTTTTTTCAGCGGAATATAGTCAAGTTTCATAATAAGTTGAATTGTGAAGGCGTAAACATGGAAAGAAAACAAAAATTTTAACGCGTTTTTCAATGTGAAAATGCCATTTGGGGGAAATATGCCTTTTTCTTTTAGTGCTACAAATTACAATAGTTTACTTTTACTAAGTTCGTATATGGAAATATAAAGTAACTCCATAAATTCAAAAGTATCCTGAGAAGCGTAAGTATAATATTTTTATCCACTTGTGATAACTTTTGAACTTCAATTATTGTAAAATATTATTATTTAATAAAATAAACATTGCAAATACTGTGGCAAATTGTTTTTTTTTTTAAATTTTATAATCTATTATAAAACTTAATTTATTAATTTAGAACATCTATTTTGTAATGATAAAATATTATATAAATAAACCAAATCACAATTTAACCAAACCCAACCAAGTAGAATAAAAGTTAAAGATATGTAAATAAAAAAAGCTTAGCGTCCACCAGATATTTCTTACGGATGTTGTTTATGTAGAAAATATAATATCATCCAATTGATGTCATAGAATAATCTTTGCATAAATTATATTACCCTAATCAATATTGTTGACTGATGGTGCTTGATGGAAATTGATTTTAAATTCTAAATTATTT
>JAGVSQ010008873.1:0-14038 GCA_022683975.1 Rhyacophila evoluta | reverse complement strand
GTCGCTAATAGTGATCTCACATATGGAAGTTTACCAGTTTTAAATAATTTAGAATACATGGTAAAGTATTGGTCGGTAATAAGGAGTCTGTAATTTATGGTTTCCTAAGAGGATTATCTTGGATTGGAAAAAAAAGCAAAAATGTGAGGTAGTTCTTTAGAGACAAGTTAAATCTGCTCTGTATTAATTTCATTGTTGACTTCATAAAGTAATGGATTTTGTTTAAGCTGAAAATGTTTTAAAACCTGTGATATAATATTGGAGATTTAAAAAATATTGTTTATTCTTTTTTCAGAGAATTAATGAAGATATTTAAAATTGGAGATGTAGAAAAAGCTGAAGAAGAATCTCCATGTGATTGTAAAAAGTGAGTAATGCCATCTATAGATAATGTGTTCAATATCATCTCATGAATTCAAAAAATAATAACGGTAAAACCATTTCCATGTCAAGATGAAGCATACACATTTTTAAACTATTATATTTCGCTATTCAGTTATAATTATAAATATTATTTATATAATTATAAATTTTAAGAAACCATATTCGTTCACCTCCGTATAGATCATTATTTGTATCCCAGCTCTCACGTTTGGGTAAATTTAAGCTGTAGGTATGCAAATAGTGAATAAGAAAAAATAAATTTTGATACACTTGTTTGACATGGAGATCGATATGCTCCATATCCAGAGCAGACCATTACATTCTATCAAACAGCATTAGTTGATAGTATGAATTATGAAAATAGTATGTTAATATTTAACATATATTTTGTTCATGTAAGAAGCATTATTTATAAGAATTTATTTTTCAGGTACATACCGCATGCTGTATTGGCTCTCTCGCTTGGAATAGTCCTCGGATTCCTGGTAAAGAGGATGGTCATCCAAAAGAATTAATCCGATTATGACATCTTCAAATGAGCACAGTAATAATTTGTTTTAAATATATGTTAGGTAGAAAATAATTGAAAATAGAAAAAAAAATGGCATAGTTACTTGATGTTTTCCTTTTTCTTTTTATTAACGCTCACTAACATTGTTTGCAATATTTAAGTGCTTAGTGAAATAATTAAAGGCATATTATTTATGATACGTTTTTGTTTTCTGTATTTTTTGATATTTTAAACCTAGTAACTAAAGTTTCTTCGGGGTTAAAATAGATAAGCCGTACTACCCCATGTTTGAAATGAACTTTTATTAATTATGAATGTATGTGCTACACACACGCTAACTGAGAATTATATGTCATCCTCACTATCGTTGTTAGTTTGTTGACCAATTATGGGTCTATGCCTCTTGCGAACAATTTTTCTGTCGTTCACCGGTGGTCTACAAATGTTGCCACAAGTTGCTTCAAAATCTATGTTGGTAGCATGCAGCCACTACTTGACAGAGCCATTTGTTCCACAATCCTTCTTGGCTAAACACTGTCTATTTGTGCTGTAAAGTTTTTCCCATTGTTGTAATGCTGATTTAAATCGCAAGTGTAACCATACATATATGTAAAGAAATATTGTTTGGACACCTACACATTGGTATGATTTGTCTATTTTTTGATTTGCTAATATTATATAGTAAAAAAATCCAACATTTACTCTATGGTATCCACAGAATGTAATATAATCCTCATACGGATTAAATTAAATAAAAAAATGTGATCCCAGATCAATATTCGAATAATTTAGAATGTAAAATTTGATTTAATTTAAAAAAAAAAATCAGGTGCTTATATGGAGTAAAATACTCAATGTCTATGGTTATCCGCATTTAATGTTTTAGGGTTGTTACTATGTTAGAAAAGAACTCATGCGCTCTATGGAAATAAAATTTCTAATATGCATACTATTTGTAATATATGTGAAATTGCAAATTGAAATTTGGCCTTTCGTAATGAAGTGACAATGTAATTAGGACAATACATTTAAAAGTTCTTAAGAATTAATAATACAAAAATGGATCTTTTAAAAGTGAGTTTCTCGAATTAAGTACGGTCAGTTCTCGACTTACGCCCATTCGCACTCACAGTGAGAATCAGTTTTGAAAATAAATATGACTGAGTTTGAATGTAAAACCGTTTTCACGGTGTCGATTCGAATTTTTTGTATGCAATTTGACTTATGACCATTTTGACTTACGACCAAAGCAGCAGAACGTTACCCTGTCGTAAGTCAAGAACTGACTACATTATAATATATTTTTATTTAAAATATTTACCTCTATCTGTAACACAGTATAATAATAATCTAAAATGTATCACAGTTTTTATGTTATTTGGCAAAACATTCATTACATATTGTTAGTTAATTTGAATACAAAATGTATATCAATGTTAAAACAATTACTTCTAATATGTTTCAATTGATTTCTGGGGAAAACCAAATTAAGGTTTGTTTGATTGTTATCTCTAACTATTCTAAACAGTTATCACTCTTCAGATTTAATAATGATATTGAAATAATTGTTACATACAATTTTACTGATAAAAAAATAAAACTACATAGAATAAATGTTGCTATATAGTTGTTCTTGGAAACAGAATTAGAATTTATATCTAATTTCTCTCTATATCAACTGTTTATTTTTACTTGTATTAATATTTTACGGTCTATACTGTTTTGTACTAAATTTCGCATGCAAAAATTACACATACAAAACATTACCAAAATAATTATAAACTTACGTATTTCCATCTATCCTTGAAATTTGAAACCTATATCGCGTTTGAATGACAATTTTTCGAGCTATTTTTATAACACTGCGAAAATGTGTGGACGGACTGCAATGTGTTAATATTAACAGCTTAACGACCGTGGACTCATATATGAATCTTGACAGAATATTGGTTGGTGACCGACGACTCATATGTAAGTCTTACGCCAAACGTTTATTTTCTATGATAAATACCTGAGTTACGACTTAACTTAATTGTGAATGTTAACGAGAGATGGTAAAATATTATTTCAGTTTTTTCCACATTTTCTCACGAATTTCGCCGACTACCGTGGAAAATTCTGCAAAAAATTGCGGGCGTTAACCTGTTAATATGGAGAATATTTATTCCCTTTTCTATATGCGGTTTGAAAATATCCAAAAGTGAAACCTTTGAATTACTTGTCTATGAATGAAATCACATTCATATCATTCTAGAAATTAATGAGGTAAATTCTCATTTTTGTAACAGACTTTTCTTGACACAATTTCGTGTTAAGACTCAAATCAGCACAAAATTCAAATACTTTTTTTAAGTATATATATTTTTATATTAACTTTTTCAATCTAACATTTTTTTATATTAATTTTATATTTCATATATATAAATATTTATATATATGAAGATTTCCTAACAGTATTTTCAATTTATTTGATATTGTTGTGTATGTGGCTTGATAGTCAAAGATGCTCAATTGTTTATGAACAATCATTTTTTTTTATTTGAACAATGTATGGGCATAATATTAAATGTCACTTGCTATATTTGTTAGAAATTTTGTTTTATTTATTTTACCTTTCGGTGGTAATAACTCTCCACCTCTACTGTTATCCAACATATCTCCCTATGTAAAGTATATCACCAAGACTGCACCTCGAGGACTCCCTACCATCAACCATCAATTGTTTTACTTTCTCCGAGGTCAACATCTTTTAATTTAGTCTAATATAGTGGAAACCGCTTAACATGAAAACAATTTATATTAAAAATTGGATAACATAAAATAATATTGCGGTCCCAACAAAATCTATGTAATTTAATACATATCGTTGTGTTAACATGTAAAAAAAGATCACTTAACATGTATTTCAGACGAACAAAATGTATCTACTGCCAGCAGCCGGATCCGTCACCCAAATGTTTTTACTCTTTATTTCGATAGAACTGCAATTTCTATTTATTTTCTATTGATTATAACTATTTATTATGCAACGATACAGAAACTTGATGAAAAGTTTTTGAATTCGAAAGAACAAGATTTACCTACCGTTGCTCGCCGTAATGTCACCCAGATTTTCCCTATTTTTCCAAGATCTGTAATTTTCAAACAATGATTCCTAGGTACTGCTAGGTATCTAGTTAAATGGGAGCCATCTTTTTTAAACTATTCTAATCAGATAAATGTATAAAAATAGTTTCACTATCAATTTTCATAATTGCGTGACAATTGATAATGTTGAAGATTTTGATTGAAATAAAAGATTATTGTAATAAATAATTATATTTATATTTCAGCAATATTTTGTGTATGTCTTATTAAAAATTAGAATCCAATTCTTTAATATAACTTCATATCAGTATATCACATATCAAATATTATATCTAAAAATAAAAATTTCTGGCGATACTAAAAAACTTATACATATAGCAGTGCTATGTAACCTTTAATCTTTCTCTGGCACACTTAGCACACCACAAGTAAAAGATGCATCTCTCATGTTTTTCTTATAGTGGAGAAATGCATCACGGCATTATTGATGTTGTCTTTTTTGATTGATGAAATTCGTATTTACTTGCTGGAACTCCATTATACAACAGTTGAATTAAATATTCAATTATATTTATATATTTGTCGAAAGCTATTGTTTTGGTTGTGATGCATTTTATATAGGGCTTAATAATAGAATGACTGAAATATCAAATTGTGAATTAAGTCTTCATATTATGAAGTGCATATGGTATATATTTCAGGGAAACGTTATTGAAAAAAAATACTCACAATCGAAATGCCTATCAACAAAACTAATTAGTCCGTGAAACTATAATTTAATATTCAAGAGTTGCTCTTGATTATTTTTTTTATAATTGTAAATAAAATTTTTTTAAAAGCCAAGAATATTATGATAAAGTCTTTTGAAAAGATTAACTATATTTAAATCTGTATAAATATGGAGTACTAATTAACTGTGGTATTGGTGGCTGAACATCTGAGACTTCTTGAAGATTAAAGAAGAATATTGAAGACTTTCATGTCAGTCAATCGGCCGAATGTAGAAAGTGTGTTTATTGCTTATCTTTTGAAGTCGTTTCATCCTTGTATAGCCAGTTGGTGTTTTAATTACAAATTTATTTTACATCGAGAATAAGCTGAGAGAACCCGTAATTGATTTAATGGTATGTCAAAAACGATAATATCAAAACTAAGAGTGCCAAATTACTCTGGAATTTCTGAGATGAGCTGAATGCCAGTGGTCTAAATTTATCATAATCTCCGATGCCTGCTGCGTAATGGATCACGTGAGTAACATAATGCTGCTCATGAATGTTGTGGAACAGGTGACTGTAAGGTCCTGAAACAGTAATTGGGAAAGCTTATTAGAATGGTATTGCCTAAGAGTTTTCACCAGGAGTATACTACTAAATGTCTTCACCCAGTCTTTAAGCCCGGTTTTAATCAGATACATCTTGGAGCTCTAATATTGACAAGCAATCTATTTTATCCCATGGAGAATTAGTATTAATTACTCAAGACAATTAGATTACCATGTATTTAAGTATGCTGAAGTAGGATATATTAAAATTTATGTGAAGAGATCGTTAGACTTGTATACGATGGTATATATTTTTTAAAAACCTTGAAATTTTCAATGAACCAGGTCCCATAGCCCGGTGAAGGGTCCTCTTAAGATTGAGTAATATATGGCCAAGCTAGGGCTTGTGTCGCATTATCACTCTATTAGTCATGAGTGGTTGCATGGTCTATTGTCTTATCTCCTCATTTCAAATCAAGTTATAACATCGTATTTCTAGTATTCGTCACAAACATTCGTTCTTTAAGCTGTGTATTCTTATCTATGATAATTAAAATTTTTCTTTTAACCTTGAGCATAGACGATAACATCATTCCCGCCATGGACAGCCTCATCTGTGAGGATACCAGCCTGCGAAGAGTAGTTGAAGTCTGTTGTGTCGTCTTTGCTAGGATCTTTTCTATCAACTACCATACTGCCACTATCATCTATTGATAACTCATATTGGTAACTGCTGTTTCTTCCTGTGGCGTACGTCAGGGTTGTATAATTTTTACCATCCACTTTTGAGGCTGCAGCAATTCCTGTTAAATATTTAAAGGTTGCATAGTTGTTATATAAATTATTAAAGGTCTGAGAATATATCTTAAATATTTCATAACACCATGTAAAAAAATATACGTTCATATAACCAATAAAATAAAAATAAACTTTCTGACTGAGGCAAACTTCATCATGAATTCTGCCAAATAGCTTCAATTATACTAAAAATGATTCCATTTGTAACGAAAAGATAATATCAAAGTTTGTGTTTTAGATGCAGAAAACTATTACGATATTATTTTAATTTCTGATTTTACCAAATATATCTGCTCCTCGATCACCATAACCATTGATGGCCAGGGAATGACTGTGATCACTTGTCACGATGATCAGAGTGTCTTTGGAGTCAGTCATTTCCACAGCTTTCTTAACGGCTTCATCTAATGTTGCTGCTTCATTGATAGCTTTTTTTGCTTTGCCTCTGTGGTGTTGCATGTCGATGTTACCACCTTCCACCTAAAGAAAGAGTTTTTGCATATTTTAATTACAATTTCATCAAATTCACTTTAAATTTGATAGAAAGTATGACAGTGTGATTTCACAAGTAAATAATTTAAATGAAGTGTAAACAGATTCAAAAATATTTGTTGATGGCTATTTCGGATACCAGAAACTGTGTTCAAGCATTATAATTTAATATAAAACTATACTTAATAGTTTATTTGTAAACTATTTAACAGCAGACGTCACAAGTTTTTATGAAAAAAATGCGATTTATTGTTAGAACAAAATTTATTGTATGTGTTTTTTTATTGAATTTGTGTCAATACCTAATATGATTTATTTGAAAATTTATATACTGTCAATGTACTACAAGTGTTAATTTTAGCAGAAAATCGAGTTAATTCAATTTTACGACATGGGAAACATCGGTGAGTTTTTTTGCATCTATTTTTAACATGAAATTAATGTGAAAAAATATTTCAGTCCCTTTAATATATTAGGAGGTTTCTACTGTATTAAATGTATAACTCTTATTTAATATAACACGTCACGTCTTTCGTCTCCATGCTATTCTTTTGTATAATTTTGGAGTATTATGTTTAATGTAGAGCCTTGATTAGAAGATACCTTTTCGCTCGCTGATAGTTGTTGCATTTTTTCGAACTAAAAGATTATTTTTTGCGTAAAGTAAATCGTAATGACAGTCCGACAGATAATCGAGCCAATTTGAGATGCATTTTTATTTCAACTGGCATGTAGAAATATTCTCAGCTGGTGTGATCAGGTTTGTGCAAATCTTTGCATAAGCATGTAAGAGCTGAGATATTCAAGCTTCTACAATACATCTTCCTCCACTGTCCACCATGTCTTTACACCAGCAAATATTTCAGTCCCTTCGTTTTTATGTTCAAAAGTTTCCATTATATTACTGATTTAAGGTAGCAAAATTGTGGCACCCAATGAACAATGAATATTGAGGAAACAAGCATAAATGTTTTGTATGACATCCGAATCAGAACTAAAGAGTAAAAAATAATAAATAGGGTTATAATTACCATTAAGAAGAAACCTTTCTCATTTTTCTGTAGTATTTTAATGGCTGTCTCGGTCATGTCCACAACGGAAGGCATTCCTGCCGGTCCTGTATCTCGTTCATGCTCCAGATGCATATGACCATTGGCGAACACACCTAGAATATGAAAACAGTACAACAAAAATGAGTCCACCTTCCATCGAACTCACTCAATCGCAATTAAGATGAATCTAGTAGGTAAACACTGCCATCTATCAAAACAAATGATTAAATTCAACTCAATAACACTAAATATCATTATTGAATAATACAAATTAAAATGATTTCTTTTTAATGTGGCATAAATAAGTCTTCTTCTTCCTATTTACTATGAGTGCACTTTGGTAAAATGTTGGCAACTCGACTTAATAATAAAATGACGAACTACTTTTTCTTATTACTACTATACTAAGTATACTAAGAATACTAAGTAACCAACTTTTTATAACTCACCTAAAAGATAGTCTGTTTCATCGGTGTTGAGCTCCTCCAACTCTCCATTGTTTTCAACAAATGCGTAGTTCAAGGACCTCTCCTTCTTATCTTCCATCCAAGTATCGATCAGGTTTCTTCCATCATTCCTCTTGCAAGCCCAATTGTCGATTGGATTCGCATCTGTGCTCGTACTGTTATACATTAACCCTTGAAGACCACCTCCCATTATTACCTTCAATTAAAACAAACAAGCTTAATATATTTCTTTATGAATACCAAACGTGCCATTTCAGTTTTTTGTCACCATGTCTATTCTGAGAGTGGAGCATATGGATCTTAACATTGTGAAGAAGACTACCATAGCAATAGAGTATATAAATCTCTATACTACAGATTTACTTTAACAGATTCGTTTTAACGAGAATTGATAGTCAGTTAATTGCTTTAAATTGCGGACTTCTATATAGGTACTCCACATTCCATAACCTACTAAATAGATCGTCTCTGTTGGATGAAGGTCTCTAAGAATATACTTTATTATGTTTAGTGTTGCGATACTTTGAAATTTTGAAGTTATTGATTATTTCATCCATATAAAAGATAAGCCTTTACGTGGGAAAAATCTATATAATCTATTATCTGAGTGGACATCTTCACACTGTAAGGATTCATATGATCCATTGAAGGTGTGGATATGGTAAACAAATAAATAATGGATGTAATCAGTGCCGCACCGTTGGTAAAAGGCGTTCTATTGCAAAAAGTTTTTTGAATCAATTGCTTACATATTTATAACTTGCAGATGTTTAAAATTCTATGAATTTTCTAGTTATTTTATATAGTTATAGTATATTTGCTTTTATTATGAAAATATAAATAAAACATAGAAAATATTGAATTTTTTATGTAAAAAGGCAGGGATCATATTTAGGCGCCCTTGTGCAGGGCACAATTTGACCAATATCATGGCACGAAATATATTATTTTAAAAGAATATTCTTAGTCTTTATAATGGTGTATTAACTGAAATATAATACATATGACTGTACTAGTAAATCTGCGTAGTTATTCTGCGTTCTCTCCGATGGCCGTGAGGTTAGTGTGCATACCCAACATCCAGGTAATGCGGGCTCGATTCCCACATCTGCTGGATTTTGAAAAATCGGAAAATGCAGGACTGGGTATCTAGTAATGTGCAGGGCCTTGGCGGGCTATGAGGTAAAGACACGGTCGCGTGTGGCATCATGTAAGGGGCGGCAAAAGTAGCGAAATCATTTCAAATGCTCATAACGTACGAACCTGATCGAGATCAAACAAGATCTAATGTCATACCTCGCAGATCCAGTAGTAATCGCTAATATAATAAAAGCAGACATATCGTATTTCGGTTACTAAGGGGTTAATTTCTTTCAAGACAGGAACTGTAGTATATCTATTACAGTGGTTTAATAGCTATTTTGCATAACTTCTATGCTCGTGAACTATATTTATTATGATAAGTTATGCAATAATAGAATTGAATAAATGAGGATTTACAACTTCGGCTCAAATTATGTGTGTGGGATAAACACCATCTTCAAGATGTAATTTGAAATTTGAATAATTGGATAAATACCGTATTTTATAACCGATGGGCTCATTGGAACCCGTGTTTTTCTATTTATATAATATTATATTAAGTGAAATAATGTCTTGTACCGACTTTACACTCTTGCCACGTCTTGAGGTATTTATTAGGTTTTAAATGTTTAAATTTAAAGGTAACTATTATTTTTACTCTAACTTATTTTTTATTATTTACAAATTAATTTTATTCATCCCGTTTGTGGCGTAGCTACATATTAAGCGTCCTGGAGCAAGTAAAATTGCTGTCCTCCTTGTTTTGAAACGATGAGAGATGAGAAACGATGTCGCGAGAAACAGGTCACCGAGCATTAATATGTATGTAATGATATAATAAGTTGCATCATACTATATACATTAATATCTCTTCCCGGCTCGTCTTCCACCATCTGTCTCCCAATATCCTTGCAGTTCTCTGCTCCAGGAGGCATCCGAGCATCGCACTCCCATTCTCTGTGACCTGTGAACGCGTACATGGCGCTTGGAGTGGCGTGGGTTAATCTCATTGTTGTCACGATACCTGACAACAAATAAATTAATAAGACTTTAAAATAATATAAATTATTAATGGAAGAAAGTTCTCATTTGTTGACTGTCAGAAAAAAGGTACACAAATTGGTCCGACTTCTATATGGACTCATTGGATAAAGCGACTTGGATTCCACGTTTATTCGAATTCGAAGATATTTTTGACACAATATTGTTAATTATTTAGCTGGATACTTTACGCTTGTTACTTAAACGATGTAAAGACATAATACACTTGTTGGTCGTTATCACAATCGATAAACCAATTTCGAGTCTTTCATCAGTGTATATATTGGTGTGCAAATGTTTAGGAAATGAAGAACCTGCCTGTTGTCATTCCGGCTTCTTTGGCTGTGGTCACGAGCGATTTCAACCGGGCTTCTTCACGAAGGCTTCCTTCGCAGTCACCCATCTTGACACTCGCATCGACTCCAGCAGTTTTGTAGTTACTTTTCACACCTGAGAACAAGGCAGTGGCCGTTGCGGCAGAATCCGGAACTTGTTTGTCGTTAGTGTAAGTCTGAAATAAAAAAAAAATACCTTTAATTTATTGTTTAATTCATAGTTCACCAATACATTTCCATTCCACCATCATGGAACATTCTGGATAAAGACAAATTAATACTTTTCTGCCATATTTGATTTCTACGTGGAGCATATGGTACCCATATTGTTCCTCCAGGATTCTTTGTCACCCTCTAGTCGCTTTGCATCCTTTTAGATTAAGCTTTCAAGCATTCCAATTAACTTACATTTTAAGTTATTTTTAACTCATTATTTTGGTTTTACGCGGTTTTCAATAAAACATCTCATTAAATATTTAACTTGATTCAAGTTTTATCTCTTTGAGATTTGCATTTATGTGGTTCTTATGGAACGTATCTTGCCATCCTTCCATCACCTGCCACGTATCCACACCCGTTATGCGGCCATATACCATGGTGTAACAAACGTGAGGTGCTCTTCAAAGTACCTTCAAAAGTTTCCCATGAACAGCTTCCTATAACATTGGTTGCCGCGCACTTTAGTGTGCGTGATTCCTATTCTAACTAATTATGCCCTGTTAATATCTAGCCTTGTTGATAATAAAGCTTCTCACTTGGCGTAAGATTTCGAATTTTTTTTTAAATCTGGAAAATTATCTTTCGTAGAAATCAAGCTGCATTGACCGACCCTTCCAACAAATGGTCAAAATATCCTGAGAAGCCCTATCCGGGACATGTGGGGACACTACCAAAGGATGTGATTGGCATCCAGCGATTTGCAACATAAGCAAATAGGAGTTCTATAAGAGCAAGCTGACAGTTTTTTGGTTTCCGTGAGAGTACAAAAATACCGAATACCGCCCTAAAAGTAAAGAATCGCCCCAGCTGGCAAAGGCTCTTGGAGTCTAGCTACACCACTGTTACCCACAATCTTTAAAGTTCTGAACAAATCACAAATGTACGTAAAACAGGATTCCATGAAGCATGCATAGCTTAAAAATATATGATATGATATCTACATATCGTTGATACATCTATTTAGTATTTATATTAAAAAAATAATTAAAAAAATATTAAAAAATAAAACAATGGCTTTGAAAACAAGGCGACAAGGCACACAGACGTACACGTACGTCCACACTACTCAAATGGTTAATTATTTTACCTTCAAAAGTCCAATATGAGGAAATTTCTCCCATGACAGATATCCTTCTTCCTTATGCTTATAAATTCGTGTTGCTGTCACCGTGTTGGGTCCCATTCCATCACCTACAAATAATATCACATTTTTTGCTCTTCCCGTGTTCAATTTCACTTTCAGTGCTTCTTCTAAGTCTGCTGTGGCCAGACCTCTCCAAAACTCCTGATCTGAACACAAAATAAGACAAATAAAAAAAACAGAATATCCAAGGTCAGAAAGAGAACATTTTGCGTTCATCATAGATTCTTTGTTAGTTATTTGTTTAAGAAACGAATACCAAATCGTATTCCATTACTTTAACAAGTACGGTACAATAATTACAAACATAAAAACATCTAAACGTCCATTTTAATTATTAGCAAAACTAAAACAGTCAAAGTTTTATTGTCTGGTCATATTTTATTAGTATATTTTTTTTTATTCCTACAAATTCAGCGCCCTGGAGAAAGTATAATCGCCGCACCTCCTTGTTTCTGTAGAGATTTGTTTTCAATCGAGAAACGATATCGCATCGTTCTCAAAAATAGAGTCTACGGTTTTTAGCTCTCGCGTAGTATTATTATGTTGGCGTAGTGTTATATGTGGCACTTTCTAATTTGGCGGCATCCCATGATTCGTGCGCCTAGAGCAACTGCTCCAACCGTTCCACGGTAGCTACGCCACTGTGTTATACTGATAACACTGTAAGTTGTATCATATAACATTTAAAATATGTAAACATTTAATTTAGTATTGAGTTTTGTAACATGTCTCATCTAAGTCTTTTTAAAATTATTATGCTCATATGTCGCAGATACTGGGAATCGCGATTCGGTTTTTCTGAACGAGTCCATTTCAATCAAATTGCCATCCTGTGGGGTGTGGTCCCCACGTTAAAAAACACTACTTTTGCCACCAAGCAGTCTCACTTTGGTCTTGTTAAACAGCCAACATATCCTTGTGGATTTCCATACCTAATGTGCCCACCACCCACCCGCCCCGTCCTTACACCTGGTCTTAATCAAGCATATCCTGGAGTTCTGATATCGAGAAACAATCTACTTTATTCGACGGAAATGTCTCGGGAGTAAATATAAATTACACAAGACTTAGGTTGTCACGCACTTAAGTGTACTGAAATTAAAAGAAATGTGTAATGATAAAAAAAAGCTAATTGAAAAAATGGAGACTATTTGGTCAAGCAATGTATGCGAAGAAATCATCAGGCTCCATGTATGACGCCGCAAACTTTTTGAAAGCAATGAAATTCGCCCCTGTGGCAACCATGTCGGATGGCCCGATGTGTCCAACAGCTGGTTGGACTGACTTGAGTAATTCTTCCCGCTCCGTACAAATTCTTGGACATTATCACAGAATGTGATTAGTATCCTGTTCTGGACAGCCCCAAAGACATGTTGGCTGTTTAACAAGGCCAAACTGAGACAACTTATCGACAAAGCCGCCGTGGCCTGTAATAAATTGGCTACTGAAGTGGTCTGGAGTCACCTTGGTTTTCTCCATGTACCATTTAATATTAGGAAAAAACATGTATGTGTGCCTGCCTTTAGTCGACGAATTACTTCAGCAGTTAAAAGAAATATAATGATTGTCTAGACCAGGATGCTAATCACATACTGTGGAAAGTCTTGGATAATTTATATTTAATCCCGGGACATTCCCGTCGAATAAAGTTTACTGCTTCTCGATATTAAAGCGCCGGGATACGCCTGATTAAGACCAGGTGTAAGAACGGGGCGGATGGATGGAGGGCACATTAAAACAACTTATATAGCATGACAACCATATAATTTAAATTAATGTTATGATATAGTTATAGTTGATTGTATTGATCGCTATTTTGTGTTTGGCTGCATATATCGTTAAAGGAACAAAGGCGTATGTAAAGTTGCATTCTATTCAAATAAATGCGATACATTGCAAATTGCATTTTTATTGTTAATCGACCTTTGCCGTTACATATAACATTTTAAACCATCTCCGCTCGTAATGTGAAGCCTATTATACGGATCTCGTTTTGTGATTTATTTGATAGATAATTAATTCACGGTGGTTTCGTTTTACGTACGTCCAGGATCTTTTCAGATGTTCCAATACTCAAAATTCTGTATAATTCATTAGTTCGAAGCAGGCTAGAGATTGGATCGGTTGTTTGGGCCCCAAATCAGTTGAAATACGACCTCATGGT
>JAGVSQ010008871.1:2969-14040 GCA_022683975.1 Rhyacophila evoluta | reverse complement strand
TACAAAACTTCACACCTTGCATTCATTTATTTTAGAAGATATGATAAAATCGCATCTTTCTCAGTTTGACATACAGTGGACTTATCGACGTTTGATATCAGTCGACATATATATATGAACCAAAAATTAAATTCCAAATATACTTAATTTGACTAACGGTAACATCAGCATACGTTTAATTGCCTATGCAATTTTAATACATCGTGTTATTCATTTATATTTTTTTTTATTTTCATCAAGAAATTCAAATTTTCTTTCCTGTGTGTTTTTCAAAAATAACACAATCACAATGTAAGGATGACTACTTCGGTAAAAATGAAGTGAGTAGATCTTTTATATATGAAAACCAGTTTTGGCATTTTGTTCGTGAAAATTTTTAACCCATGTCCTCCCGATGACTGAGATGTAAGCGTTGGCTGCAATTTTAACAACTGCCGGACTTTTATGGATGCAATTTAAAAATTCAAAGATGCAGAACTAGATGCCTAATGGACTGCAAAGAATAACATAAATGTTTGATGCTTTTAAAATGTGCTTTTTGCAAAAATGAGTCACTTTACATGACAAAATTCCAGATTAAGATTATGCAAAGATTTGAGGTTATATTTTTGCAGTAAATATAAGGCTTAAAACAATAATATTATATTAAATTTGATTTAGCGAAGACGTAAAGGAAAAAAATATTCAGATTGTATTTAATATCATAACAAAGATGCAGTACTAGGAATCTCGCTTTGATCTTTCATATCTTTAAACGAATTCTAGAATGTAACTGAATAAATACTACAAGGTATATTGCCTGAAGATGTTTTATTCTTATAACAAAGATGAGGAGATTCAAGATGATTGCCAAGGATTACTTATGAGATATCAATTTGCTCCACTTAAATAAAAAGTATTAATGAAGAAGATGAGAATATTAAGAGTATAAAATACATTGAAATGACGATTATAAAACGGTAAATAAATATGTGAAATGTATATTTATGGTCAAAAATGTATCATATAGAAATGCGTGATGATTAATTCAAAGTGTCAGGTAAATAAAAATGCACAAGTAAATAAAGCCTATTCCAAAACAAAATTTAAATTTACGACCATTTTTACTACGGTAAATCAAGAGAAGATATTTTTTCCTCTCTATCCTTTAATGTTGACGTTAATTATTTAAAAAATACACGATCAAAAAACGTACAAATCAATTCAAAGCTGTAAAAATTTAGAAAACTCAATTGCATTTTTGGATAAACTTTATACAAACTACATCATACAACATACACGGTATCAATTTTTTAAGTAAATTGATACCATTTTCATAGTATAATAGTGATTTTTCTTATGGATTCAGATAATTTTAGAAAACACGAAGAAAGCTTTGACAAAAATGCGACTTAATTCTTATATTTTTTCAACCATATATGACGTTTACTGTTATTGTGTATGTTATGTTATAAATGCTTAAATGTATTGACGCATAAAGAAATATATTTTCAAAACTAATTTTAAATTAGTAAATTAATTAACTTGTTAATTTTAGAGTAGAAGAGAGGTTTGTATAAAATATGAACGTAATTTGTAGTCAAAAAACTTTATTTTTTAGTACTTTATTTTAAACGATATCTTACATAATATTTAAAATACACACAGTAATAACACATTTGTTTACAGAGTTTTTAAATAAGTCAGTATATTATTCAATTTAAAGCTTATATAAGTGAGTGAAGAAAAAACCTCAATTTAGCGAATCCGTTGTGAAAAATGCGCAGTTTGATTCTTTCAATATCCTGAAAAGCCGCGTTTATGACCGGCCAACGAAAGCTAAAAATCTCGGGTCAACTTCAAATGGTCTTATTGGATTTGCGTCGATCGCATCTAAGCAAATATTGTGCTTACTTTACTGTGGTCAAGGAATATTTCAGTTTATTTGCTAAGTTAAGGAAATATGGAGTATCATTGGGTGACAGTCTCTTTGAACGGAAATTGAAGAAAAATAATATGGTTTTGTACGTGAATTATTAGTTTATAATTAATAAATGGTTTGATAATTGGTGATTGGCTAATAACTGCATTTTTTACCAGTGGTCAAAGCATCAAATCTCATGGATGTATAAAGATTAGAAAGACTAAAGGTGATTTCTTAAATTTCTAACGGGATAATCAATTTCAAATCAAACTGACGTAAATCATGTCGAAATGCAAATTGATGATGTCGAGATTCAGATTTATAACTTTACATTTGCAGCAAAGGTAGTTAATTATATATATATGTACACAATAAGTATACACCTGTAAATACGGTATACACTATATGTAATATTAAGCGATCAATGTAGTGTTTTCTTATGGTAAAAGATGACGTTCTATAATTAATGGTTTTCTCGATATGCGTGAGATATTTTTTTGGCTTTTTAAATAATTTATTTCTTCATATATTTGTTCTCATAGTGTATTCTTTTTTATACATTCGATTCTATTATTTTTTTTTAACAAATATCAAGAATATAAGAAATAAAATGCATTTTTTGTACATAAAAACCGATTAAAATTTATGTATCGTCTTAAGAATTTTATATTTATAAAATATTGACATGATAAATTAGCTTCTTATTACTTAAAACGGAGCTTACTTTGAATATTGTCACAGAATAATTCCTAAATGGGAAAATTTTACCAAGACGCTGACTTTCCAAAGTGCATTTTCGTTACATGATATAGTACGATTATAAATTTCCAATATACTGTTCTACAGGTTGGAAAACTTGAATTTATAGTCGAACGTTGAAAACAATCGTCCAATGTACGAGAAAGTTAAAACAAAGACAATTCGTAAATCAAATATCAATAACAACCTTTTTGGCTTCAGGTTTTTCAGTTATTTTGATAAATGTCAATTTATTTGCTTCATTTCCCAGTTATATAATACAACTTTAAATTTTACTTGCAACTTCCGGCATCTAATTGCGCGCATTTAATTCTTGGCAACAAATAAATATATGAAATTTATCTTAATAGATTTTTTGCACAAAACTTAATTTTCAACGAGATGTGGCCAAGGAAAAAGTCTCTTCTCGACAAGGCTAGATATTAACAGGCTATAATTAGTTAGAATAAGAATCACGCCCACTCTAGTGCACGCTAATCAAAGTCTTCGGAAGCTGCTCCTAGGACATTTTTGGCACATAAAAAGGACGCCTCACGTTCTTTACACCAATGTATACGCCTGCATAATGAGTGTGTAGACGTAGCGGGTGGTGAAAGTAAAAGCAAGTCAATGTACAATCGAAAATTGGAAACAAACAAAAACGTATGTTACTACAGTAAAATAAGCTTTCACAATATCGATGTTTAATATATTGAAATGTTATTAACATCAATAGTGTAAAGATGTAGTATATACATACATGTCTTGATCAAGTTTTTTCCCGAGATTTGCTTATCAGAAAATTTATCAACCTAATCGGCATCCAGTTCCGCATTTTTGGATTAATAAAACTCCGGCAAATATATAACATATTTACATTACTAGAGAAATATTTTTGATGATATGAAAAGATTTTGTCTTTGTTTTTACCATAACTGCTTCGAAAGTGGAACATATGAATCTTCAAAATGTAAATGCTTGATACATTATTTTTAACTGTTTGCTACATCTTATGAAGAATCAATTCCTGCAAAAAAATACTTTCCAGCTATTTAATTAAAACGTGTTACTCAGCGACAAAAATGTGCGCATCTATCAATAGACCAATGGGTAAATTTTATTTGATATATTGTATTAGAAACAATTACTTGTATTATATATATTGATTAAAATGAGTGCTAACAAAAAAAGTTATTGAATTTACTTCAATATTGTAAGAAATATTGTTTTAGTAAATTTATACAGTTGAATTTAATTTTGTTTTTTTATAATTTACCCAATACACTTTGTAGAAGTTTCAATTTTTGTTCTTCATTTATTATTAATTTATAATTCACTATGCAATTTTTATAAGAACAGTATATTTATATTAACATAATTGAACCCGCACTCCCCTGATTTCTAAGCGCGAACGTTAATCTCTACACTACTAATCATTCACAACAGCTTAATATTTATTTTAAATTGAGTCTATAAAGTAATCGGTAATTTCAAAGGCTATTTTCTTTGTGACACGATAATAAAAATGTATAGTTACAAAAAACAAAATAATATTTCAAACTGAAGCAAAAGAGAAAGAACTATTTATTTTTGTCTCAAGATACAGTCTTATCGGTTCATTAAATTTTCTTGTTTAGCTGGTTATCTCACATTATTAATTTTGGGCGTTCGTAATAAGAATCTTCAATAATGTGAAAACAAAATGTATAAAAATAGGAGTGTATTCCTTTTAAACGTACAAAATCTTGGTAGTGTAGCCTATGTAGTTGGGTTGAGCATGTGTCTAGTGAATATTTTTCAATGTTCAAATATATAATATATCAGTAAATATAAAAATATTGTTTTACAGTAAGTTTTTGTTAAAAAACAATGGTTTTTCATGACGGGTAGTTTTATCATTATCACCTTATCTAAAATAATTGTTCTTTTGACGTAATTTTAATTTAAGTTTATTATTAATTTAACGTTATATAAATCGATTCAAATAGAAGTTATATTACACGACCGATATTGCTTTCATGAAACGTGATAGGCATTTAGTTTGAAAATCACTGGTCTTGAGGTTATACCGGTTGTAATTTATATTATTATTTAATAGCTTTACATAATCAGTGTCGATGTTACGCTATGAAAAACCAAATTAATCACCGACTTCGTACCACTATCTTCAAGCAGAGTAGAGTCCTTGAAGTGGTGACATTTATGAAATAAGGACTGTCTACATAATTAATCGAAAGTGTTAATTAAGATTCCACATTAGGCAACACAGCCTGCCTGTTCTCACATAAAATATAATTACAATAATTTAAAGTCATCGGAGCGTACTAAAAGAGCATACTTTTCTTTTATGATTCCGGTCTGTGTTAAGCCAATTAACAATTATCATTAACATTCATTAAAACCATTTTCATTTCCACGTCTTTAGCCATTTTTCGAAGATCATTTTTTTTTTGTATAAATTTTATCTATTTTTAAACTCGTTGTACCCAAGAGTTAAGTATACGTGCAATGCTGACAAAGGCTTTAAATTAAAACCTCAAAGCCACAAAATAAAATCAAAAATGTAAAACTAGGTATTTTATGTGGTAGATAATTAGCTGAAAACCAGTTATAGTATATAATCCAAGGCATTGAATGTTTATACTTAAATATGAAAATCTATATAGTTTTATAATGAAATAAAAAAAAATAAAGGCCAGTGTTTTATCGTTAACGTTATTTAAAAATCCTATTTATTCTAGTATGTATTGTGTATATCTTTAAACAATACACAATTCAAGGACTAAAGTTGTGGAGCATATTTCCTAACGACACAATAACAAAAGAAAAAGTTTAACTAATAATTATTATTGAGAGTGATGCTGTGTTTTTAAATTTCACGCTGTCGTATGAAGCAGGTATCTTTGAATAAATTCAACTTATTTTTCTTACAAGCCAATCCTATATCCTAGAAGACTTAAATGCAATATAAAGTATGAAGTCATCTAAACTACAAGTGCTTATATAACCTGACATACTACAAATATTTTATCGTGATAACATTCTATGTTGTTGGCAAAATTACTAATTTTAAATTATGTACCAAGTAATAGCAATATTTTTGCGAGATAATAATAAATTACGTAATCTCATAAAAGTGATTTTATCATATAATACGTCATACGTTTATATAACTATCACATATTGATTAAATAAATAATATTGATACAGCTCAGTTGAAAGGCGCTTAATATTTTGTCATTCAAGTCACAGTATAGTTAACGAAGCACGGAGTTATCGTAGCAGTTCTACGACGTAAACTCTAAAGAGATAGGCACGACTTTAAACGCCTACTATGTGCTTTTGAAGTTGATAGATGATGTATACGTACAAACAGTACTAACCGGAGAAATGGCTTTAGAAATAGAGAGAACCTTTTTTGTCTTCCTTTTTTTAAAACCTTGTTAGAACAAACTATTATGTTTCTTAGTTAATGTACTATGGTTTTGGTCTACGTATTTCAACGGATGTATTAATTCATTATTACAAATATTATATTTTTACGTTATAGTCAATCTTTGACACCCTAATGGCCTCTCATAGAAGCTGCAAATATGAATCTTACAGCTAAGTGAGGATTTAAAAATACAGAACTAAATTTCAGATAACATGAAAGATTGGAACAAGAAATTTGCATGAAAACATTTATCAAAAAGATTTTATAATATATATAATATGAAAATTATATTTCAACATTTTTTAAGCTATCTCATTTTGAAATTAAGTCTTGATCAATGTCTATAAATAATTTAGTTTGAATTACATACTTCACGAATGATGGGTATATTTCCAAATTGAATTTATTCTACTGTGCCAAATATTTTAAATTGGACATTTAGAAAGAGTACGTTATGTGTAAAAAAATCATACAAAATGTTTTTCAGTGTGTATTTTTGATTTCAATATCATTTTTTCTATCAAGTTTTACATGTTATAGGATTATTTTATAGAATAAAAACTTGGTTTTTAATTTTCACTTTTTAATTTTGACTTAGTGAAATAAGTATACTCTGGTAACACAACCCTCAATTAATCTACATAATACCTCATTCCGTACACTTATGTTTAAATTTTGCAGTTATCAATAACGTCCATTCTATGTGTGAAGATATATTTTGATAAATATTTTTACGCCTAAATTTAGATGCTTATCCGTAAACCTACAGAACTAAAACTCGTTTTGTATTTTATAAAGCTATTGAAGTTCAATACAAAATCTTTGATACCCATTCTTTGTTCAAAAGCTTTGAACAGAACCGTTTAAAAACTGAAAAGTTTTAAACTTTACTGCAAAAATAGCATTTTAAAGTATTTCATTATTTTTTAACCACTTTAATAATAAATTATAGCCATTTAAGGCTTTATTAGGCTTATTTTGAAAGCTTTTATTTACATTAAATCAATTTTAGTCTTAAAGTAAAATAGGTATAATAATTAATAAACATGTGATTTAAAATTAAGTCGTGAAGAAAGCTTTCTTTGAAAAACCATACTGGTAAGTATTATTAAAGTTTAAACTTAGCATACTAATTAAATATACAAGATAAATTTGGTATCATCTTAATTTAATCATGTTTTCGTAAATTGTACGATAATTTTCTATTTGGGTTGTGCCATCTTTCAAATGTCAAAATCCTGATCGTTGTATTTCTCAAGCTGTATTATATACAAACTTATCTCTTCAATAATCGACAAAGTTTGGAAAACTATTCAAAGTAGTTGAGATTCCTATCTTTTGATAGCTTACAGCGGTGTGGAGTGACTTTTAAGGTAAAACACTATATTATCGAAGCAAGTTTGAAAATCACTGTAATAAAACAGTTTATCTTTTACGTATAAAACAAAATTTAATATTAATTTAAGGAAAGAATTTAGAAAAGTCTTGTAACTTTGTATTTAATATCTTATAAAATGTATTTAATATCTTATAATCGTATGTTTTTTTTTTCATTTTGCATTGTTTCATAGATAGCAATAATACTGTAATGATAGATATCAGTATACATATATAAACTAACCCCATTCATTTTTATATATTTTTTAGTTGAATTTTTTTATACTACCTACTCAAAATTGCCAAAAATCTGTTGCAATATATTTTTTTATTTTTTTCTACAAGAATTGATTATCAATCAATTGTCTAACCCATTGGGATTCCAACTATGGATATATATTTTTTTCTTTAATACAGTAGCTGTCAAATTCAAAGCCGCAATATCCATGTATGAAGCCCAAATGCTCATTTCTTGGCTATATACAGTATTATAGTTACATCTATAAATATTATATTTCTAACATAGAAATAAGGTTTTGTTGTTGAGTTGTGTTGAGTCATTCAAAATTCAATAAAAAAGTTCACTTTTAATAAATTCGTTCAATATAAGTAGCATACATTGAAGCTCAAATTCATTATACATTAAGTATAATTATTTTTGCGGTATGTATTAATAAAATTATTTTAATACATTTAAAGTACGGTTGTAAAAATACACTGTAACACAAAATTTCATCACAAAACATTATATCTTCATATTCGCAATCAAAGTGAAAATTACATTTAATTTTATAGCCGCTAAAATTTACAATTACTATGACAAGTGACGTTATCGCGTGGTGTAAAAAATATGAACTCTGCGTGTTCTCATATAATATCTCCCGTACAATGTAAATCGTGATGAACTGTCTATCTCTTTCATAAAAAGTTTATTACTCTTAAGCTAATGTAAAGCACGGTCATAATTGGCAATATTATTACACGTCTTTTAAAGTTCAGTGTATGAATAAATGTTGAAGCTTTTACTTATATTCAACATATTTCAAATAAACTTTTTTACAATAAATTACATTATAAAGGTATTTACGATAATATTCTTACTGATTGTCTTAGGATAATTTAATATGAATTTTCAGTATAAACTCTTCAAAATAAAAAAAATATTACTTTTATCACCAAATTAACTCAAAATTTCTATATGAAGAATATACGTATTTCGTTTGATACATTATTTTTCATTAATCTATTCACAACATCAAATATGTTTAAATAATATACACAAATGTTCGATTCATAGTTTTTGTCATGTAATTTTGGTAATTGGTTGGTTAGTCAATTTAAGTAGAATAAGTATTTTAGAATTAGTAAAAAAAACGAAAAAAGTGTCTGCTTTGTACCTGTTTTTCAGCATCTGATATTTAATGAAAAAATAATTAATTTAAGCTTATTAAAAAGAATCATTGAGTTCGGATAAAATTAATGCCACTTTTAATAAATATTGAACAATTTTAAATAAATACGAATTTTTCACTTGATTAACAAACTTTTCTTGATTTACTGCCATTTTTTTTATACCACATTCGCTCTCAACTTGGAGCATATGGATCTACACAATGTGAAGATATCCACTCCGAAAGAGGAGTATATAGATCTCCGCAATATGATCACGTCTTGACAGATTATTTTTCACGAGAAATGTTTGTCAGACAATTACTCAACCCAAAGAAAATCCAGTCCTGCATTTTTTAATTATTTAAAAACTGACAGATGGAGATTTAAACTCACATTCCCCGGATTGCTAGGCGCGCACGCTACCAACTACGCTATCGGGGAGACAATAATTAAATGATAGATACATTTTAAAAATACTTGCTTAAGCGTATTGAAGAAAAAAAACTTATAACATGTTTATACATTTTTTGTATGAATTACAGTGTATATAGTGTCTCGAAATTAGTATTAAGTATTAGTTTTGTGATTTTGTAGATACATGAAAGGATACCAAAAGTATAAAAAAGAATAGGTATTTTCTTCGTTTCTTGTGTTTTTTTTTGATACTGAGGTAATACTATATTTTGTTTTTAAAATGGAGCTTTCTTTCTTAGAACAACTTCCTACAAGCCGTATAACTTCGTAGCATCGTAGCACCGTAGCAACGTAGAAGCGATCAGCGTAGCATGTGATTGGCTTGAGTCAAAAGCTCTGCTTTGGAACGTTAAGATTAATTGAAAGCTGATTATAAGCCGAATGTGTAATTGAATCACTATTGTTTCTTATGTCTATTTCGGTACTTAGCACCGAAACTTTGTATTCAGGCATATGAACACTTTAAGCTTAGTTCTACTGACGTACAATAATTAATGTAAATTCTCTAAGTAATACGATTATACCGTGCGTTCGATCAAATATAGTTATACTACATTATTAATATGTCGCATTAGTTTAATCTATATAACAACATTTACATAAAACCCGTTCATAAATATAATTTTTTTTTATAATATATATAAAATCATAGTTGTGATTTCAACCACAACGATGATCGATAATTAAAGATCTGTTATACCCATATTGAATATGTTTTCATTTTATTTAAAAATATTAACTGCCTAATACTCATTAAATTAGAACTCAATTATTTTAATTGGGGTTAGTCCAATTGCGTCACGATAACTGTCCAACCTTCATTTTTATTACTATCATTTTTTTTCAACACCGCTTAATTTTTTTTAACATATTTTTATTATTTCATAGAATAACAACAACATACATATAACTATAACTAACATTAAGCAATAACTAAAATTATTTAAAAAATGCTAATTGCAAATAAGCATGTAAAAAAATGTTGTATAGTCAACTTAAAATGAATCAACAAAGACGCCAAAAATATTTTTTGTATAAATATAATTTTATAATAATAAGTAAAGTATAAGATGATATAGTTTCTTAAGATTTTTTTGTGTTCCACTTTTAATAGAAAGCACACACATTTTTTGAAGAACGTTGAAACTTATCGGAATAGATTATTTTTTTCAATGATCGCTTATTATCACAATATTTAACAAGTAATCTATCTTGGAATCTTTATTATAAAACAAAATATACATATTGATGGTATAGGCTTAGTAAAACCACCTTGTTGCCCCATCCTGCCATATGCATGTACCATATAGATTTGATCAAAATTATTTAAAATAATAAAAAAATGTCAAAAATAACAACTTCATTTTAATCTCACACACCTACACTGCAAATATATAACTTAACTACTTTATATTTAAATCTATAAAAAAACGTTGTCAAATTTTTTGAGTGTGTTTTTTTATATCAACATAACTGCAAATAACAAAGAAATCTGTTTCACACTCTTTTCTAAAATTAAAAAAAAAAAACTAATTAAATTTGCACTTTAAGCCATCGGTGTGTCAGTCTGTTGGTATAACTTCTCTCAAGCGAACACTAATATAAGTTTTTCACATACTATTTGGCTACTATTTCTAAGCTATCTGTTTTATTTTTAATTAATTAATATTATCACTGATGGTCAACTATTAAATGTAATTTATAATAACATAATATATTTAATTTATTTAAATAATAAATGAATAAATAAT
>JAGVSQ010008870.1:0-14040 GCA_022683975.1 Rhyacophila evoluta | reverse complement strand
TATGCATGGCAAATGAATCAAGAATTAATGGAAGAATTAAGATAGAGAGCTTTTAGCCAATAATTAAAATTCTAGGCAAATATCTTTTATAAATTATTTTCGTTATCGTGGAATAAATAAAGAAAGGTTAACGTGTGATGAAATCAGTCTAATCTCAATTAATACTCAATAAAGAATCAATTCAAATCTATTCCAAGTAATTCCGGGTGTTAAAGCTAATAGTACTATATGTCTTCTAAAGTAGGCACTGTTTTCTCAAAAAAGCTCCTCTAGTGTTTTTTTTAATTTAACTAAAGATTCACCAATTGAATTATTCAGTTGAGTTATTATTATAAATTTGTATTATCATATTCAAATAATCAATTTATGAAAAAAATCAACAGAAGTTTAATAAAATATTGATTATACGAAATAATTATTAAAAATATTGTGATAATATACAATTGTATTTAATCTGATATAAAATTTTAATTTTTTACAGATGATGAAAATATATCAATTTACCTTTGAAAAATATATTTTTGCGAACATTTTACGAGTCTTAAAAACGACCAATTTTTAGAATGAGACAAATTTGCACTAATTTTTTTTAGAAAATATAATACACCTGAGTCTTTGTAGAAAGCTTCACATAAATGTAAAGTGTGATTGATCATTGTGATTGCGATAAGGTCAAAGAAATAAAGCCAGTTTTTCAGCAGAAAGAAAACAGTAATTTTATAATATATTTGGATTTATAGTTTTTACCCACGTAATGTGATTTTTAACACTAAAAGTCACATGTGAGTTGGTGATAAAAAATATTTAGATACTATCTAAAAGCTGGAGTATTACTGTCAATATGGAAAACTATAAAAAACATAATAATAACGTCCACTTGTTTTAATAAAAATTCAACGATTTACAAATAATAATTATTTAAAAAATTTAAATGGAGAAAAAATAGCTTACTTAATAATTACATATTTTATTAAAAATACCTTTTCATAGTAAAGTACACATATTATATGATAACTTTTTCAGTTTAATATTTGTGTCGATAGCTATTTTATTTGTAACACTATTATAAAGTTGAGATTAAAAGCTTTGTTCATGGTTTTATTTTTCTGTCAATTTTATTTTAAGCTTAAATCATTGTTATGTGAATATTTTGCTTTAAATTATACTTCTGTATACTAACATAATTAATCTTATCGGTATTCATTTAGTCATTTAATAATGGTTAAAAGTTTATTAATTTTCTTAAAATTGAGCTCAGTGTATTGTTATACACTATTAACCAAACTGTCTTATCAATGCTATCAAAACTCAAATGTTTATTACAAGTGTGTTTGAGATATTACAGCACTATAATTTGATCTGATAATTAATAAAAATACTTAAATTTAAAATTCTACAATATCAAATAAACGATACTTCATTTTTACTACTACTATTACTACCTACTTTACTTAATCGTCTGCTAGCCTCTGGTGGAAATCAATTGTATTAAAATGAAAACATCTGTATATTTCTATAATGAATATAATTAATCAACTAAGTATGTAATATGTGACAACAATGTGGATGGCTTAAAGCGCAAATTTATTAAGTCTATTTTTGAAACTTTTACAGGAGAATGTAAAAACTGATGATTTTGCTACTTATTTTGCGATTATTTTGATATAAAATACACATAAAACAATTTATTCATAGAATTCCTTACAAGCGACATAATTTTGATAAATCTCAATCCAAAATAGCAGATTTATATATTTTTCAGTGTAGGTCTCAGATCCGAATGCAATTGTCAAATCTTCTTTGGGCGTTTTTTTGATATATATTGTTGATATATATAAATAACTTTGAATTTTTAAATTAATTCGGGAAATGCATACGACATGGTGCAACACGATAGTACGATTAAGTTATTTTCAGCAATAAGAGGATTTATTGACTTTGCACTTTAAGCCATCGATACGAAATACTGCTATCAATATTATAAATAAAATGATAATTTTCGTAGTAAAAACCTTTGAGCTGCCTATGTTTTATGCCGTAATAATATTTTTTATAGATGTCTTCGTGTCGTAAATATGCTATGACGAATAAAAGATGCATTTTATTTGAGGATTATAAAAATAAGAATTTTCCTATTATTTTAGAGTAATACTTCAAAAAGTTATTTATGTAATATAAAAACTCATTTAAATATAATGCTTTATCGTGACAATAAATAAAAGTAAAATAAAATATTAAGTTAATATTTGATATAATATTTAATATAAAACACTTTTTTCTAATCTGATACCAAACTTTTCTGTTTGAACAATCCGATTAAATGATTAATTGATTCTTTACAATATCACGTTTTTTTCGATTATTTAAAAATAGCCACTCGTTATAAGAAATAAATATATCATTTTGTCTCGGATTTATTTGATATTTAACAATATAAAATAAAGTATATTACGATATACGACCTGTGATCATGAAAAGCTTGGGCAAAAAGCTATCATATCCAATAACACACTACCGTGAAATAAATAAAGACAGTTTATTATTGTTATAGATGAAAATACGAGTGAATTCACGGCAACATCGCTCCAATAAAGCTGAAAGGCTTTTAAACTCCTCCATTACACGATGATTTTCATCTGCCTTTTTTATACGGTAAAAATCTAGATGGTCCGTTAGTTATTTGAGTGTCGCAGACATTTTCGTTGAAATTAAGTGACTTCTATGCATTTTTTTTTTATTATACAGTGACGTTTTTTAAATTTGAAAAGTAAAGTTCCATCATGTTTGATCGGAAATTATTTACTATTTTATTTTTGATCATTTTTTAACCACGTTTTAAATTTTAAATTTTCACTCCTAATATATTTTTTTTATTCAATTGATAAGGTAGACGAGAGCTTAACATATGCGTTTGATACTTCTATGTGTGTGATTTAAAAAATCTTAAAATGCAGAACTAGGTGCTAAATCTATTTAAACATTTTTTGACAACCAATTTTCATGAAAAAATATCTATCAAGAGATGTTATCACATATTCACACTCACTTCAACTTGAAATTCCTCATTGTAATAACATATCTTTGAAAGCGTGCTTAGCAAAAAATTGTAGTCAGCTAATTGCTCAACATAAAGAAATCCAGTCCTGCATATTTAAGATATTATAATCCAGCAGCCATGGAAATCTAGCTGGAAAGATAAATACTTATTATTTATTACTCAATCACAACTGATAATTCATTTTAACAGAATATTCTCAGTTTCGTTACTTTTAAATTAAAATTTTTTTTATTTCAATTATACATTCAATATCTTTTTCACATTTGCTTTAATGTTAAATAATTTGATGTACATTTTTTTTTAAATATTCCATAATATCCAAAAGAACTTATACCCAAATATTATATAGATGTAATACATTTTAACAAAATATAATCACGAATGAGCTTTTTATTTTAAATAAATCAGTTGTGATGGAAGCCTTTGAAACACAAATAATTTATTGAATAAAACTGTAAGTATTATAATAATAATTAATTTTTCAGATACGCCACTAAAGTACGATGTACTATCGCCAGGTTATAGGGTTTTTTTTCATCAGCGTTTTCCTTTAAAAAAAACATCCTTGTCAGCCAGGTAAAAAAGATCTCATACAATCCAGTTTGACATGTCTTTTGTACTCCCGATTTCATAAAAGAACTCAGATGTGAAATTTATTTTCGGCTGTATATTATCAGGAATAAAATTTCCAAAGAAATAATAGGAGCAAAGCTCGCATTGGAAATAATTAAAATATGTCAGAACTTGAATGATAACAATTTATATTCATTAAAAATGTAATATACGATCATTTTAAATGTGATAATGATTATTAATTATGTATAGTATAAATAAATTCATATAAAATGTAAAAAATAATGATATTTCTAAAATAATATTCCTTCATATAAAAATACGTAGTAATTTTTAACTAGAAAGTGAATAGTAATAGTATGTAGAGTATTAATAAAAATGTAGTCTACTTAATTTTTTTTTATACCATGTTTGCTCTTAAAGTGAAGCATATGGATAAATACAGTGTGAAGAAATCCACTCCGCAACGTCTCACGAGAATCGTTTGTCAGACAATTACTCAACCCAATGGGCATCTAGTCCTGCATTTTCAGATTTTTCCGACCAGATGGGGAATCAAACCCACATTTCCCGGATTTCTTTTCTCCCCGGTCGGCTTTAATCAATTTTGTCAAGTGAATGAAGAGATAAAATACACGTTATTAGATTTAAAATACACGATTGATTTCTACTTTCAGTTATTAACTAACGGATATTGTTTTTACTATAAATATTTTTATTAAATAAAGATAACACGTATTTGAATATTATATTTAAGTATAATTTTTATTTATAAGTAATTTTATAGTAATACAGATTAAAGAAAAAAGTATATTTCAATCAAGTTTCACTTTTCAAATGATACAATATACTGATCAATTTGAATAAATAATAAGCTTTAGAAATGTCGCTGATTGGACTTTAACAAATAAGACCATATTCTTCTAAAAAGCTTAAAGCTTTGTTTTGCTGTCTCATATTTCTTAACTTTACTAAAATTCATTTCAATCTAAGTATTTTAATATGCATTTTTATTACTTGATCGATGATGGTAGTAAAATGAATCTGTTTTAAATTACAATATGAAATTTTAATATTATGGCGGTGCATAGGTTTAAAAAGTATAAATTACTTTTTTTAATTAGATCTTTTTTACTTTTATAAGATGAATAAAATAGTTTATCGTCAACACTCTCTAAAATACTACTTTAAAGTTGACAACTATTTTATTAAATAATATTAGTTTAACTAAAATTATCAATTTATCAATTTTGAAATAAACAGAATTTCTGTGACATTATTCACACATACAGTTGCAAGTATATGGCAATGTACAATCATTAAATTAATACATTTGTAAATGTAAAATAATTGCAATAGCTTTGATCGAAATTAATAAATTTTACAATGCTAAAATTGTTTTTTCAGCTTGAATACTAAATTTTATAAAATAATTGTTGAACTAATCTCATTTATATAGACGCATGTGAGGTACCATACATATTTAAATTTCCGGAATACGAAAATATATCTTGTATATATATATAATATAGATTGTATTCACGAGGATTGGTTGTGATTTAATAGCTCAAATGATAAGTCACACATGTCTTATATTAATTATACTCATTATTTATACACGTGTCAATTTTTATTTAACAACTAAATTTGAATTCGTAATCTGTTATGCTGAATCAATTTATCACTCTGAATGCTTTTAAATAAGGCTTTTGAGGCAAGAAATAAAAGTTATAATTCAATATATTTAGTAAATTATTGAAGTAACGATGTTATAATAATTTAATCAGCTATGACACCATCATCAAGACAGTCTATTTTAGTGTTTAACTATCTTATATAATACGCGATTGACATACTATTTACCTGTTAAAACACCGACCTACCTTATTACGTATTATATTATTTCATATTTCATATCATGAAAAATGTACCTTAACCCTTTATTGTATGGTATCGCGTATGTGTAAGGGACATGTGACGATTGTGTGCTCATTTTGTCGTGTAATTAAATCAGGCACGCACTTTGCGCCCCTGAAGGGTTAACAGGTCGTGAAAAATTATTTCCTACCTGTGTTGAGGAGAGTGGATAGAAAAACCCCACGCGGTCATCGACTGGAATAATTTATAAGACTTTGAGACCCGCATAAAAGCTTGTCATATTAATATTTGTGTCCCCAAATAAGAGTCAATCATTTTAACATTCCATTATATGCAAATATAAATAATTATTTATACTCATAATACCTCGGCTATACATACGTTTTAGTTTTGAGCTTCAATCCTATTTTGACATTCTATAGTTTTTACTTTACACTTATTAAATGATTCAACTTATTAGTATAATATATATATTATACTATTATTTTATTTTTCGTCCGTTGTTTGAAACGTTTTATCGAATTTAAAAGAATAAGCAATTTATCAAGCGCAATATTTGAAATTGTATTTAAAAATTCATTTTTTTATTAGAAACTTTACTGAGTGTCTAATGCATAAATTGATGGCTTAATGTCGAACAACTTTAACTACAAAAATGCGTTTTTTTATTTGATCGTTTTACATTCTCTGTCACAATATAGTCAAACAACCAAGTTTTTAATGCAATCGTGATTAAAGTTTAACTTTCATTTTGTATAACTACCCTTGCTTAAAGTAAAAAAAAATCTATAAGCTTTCAACGTTCATTGACACTGACTGCGATTGAATAGAAAATAATAGCATTAACAGGCGTTAACGTTTTTTTACACTTTTCCATGTATACTCTCTGCAGTTTAAAGTAGTTAGCGTTTGACTGATAAATGATTTAAGTAATAAATTGATAAATTGGCATACAATTTTTATTAAAAATTAAAAGCAATTTTTGTAGCATTTTTTCGGTTCAAGTAATTTGGTAAATTGGCAACTATTTCGTAGTAGATTAGAAAAATTAATTTTATGAAACGCAGTTTCTACAAGTCTTAACATATTTTATTTCAAGATATTACAATAAAATTTCTTAAATTTAGTAAATTTTAAAATAATTGAAACTAAAATATTGTAAATTTTTATCTATATGAGTACATTAATTAGACATATTCCTGGTTAGGTAATCTTAAAATTTCTCAAAAATTTATAAATTATTAATATTAAAAATAAACGTGACCTGGCAGCATAGATGGTAGCGTGCGCGCTTAGCAATCCGGGAAACACGGGTTAGATTTACCATCTGTCGGATTTTTAAAAAAGTCCAAAAATGCAGTTGAAGATATCCATTCTGAAGTATATATTATAGATCTCCGCAATGTGAAGACGTCTTGACAGATTATTTTTCACGATAATTATTTGTCAGACAATTACTTCAACTCAATAGGCAAATAAGTCTTGCATTTTCGGATTTTTTAAAAATCTGACAGATCGATAATCGAATCTGCATTAACTGCATCGCTAGACGCGAATTTTACCAACTACGCTACCGGGGGTCTCAGTATTATAATTCCTCGTTTATTGAAATTAATTTTCTTGTATTATTGTTAGAATTTGTTGTTAAAACTGAGACGGCAATATCCGGCGCAAAGGTGTCAAAAGAAGGGCATGACGTAAGCAAACAATTCACGCATCAGTGGTGGCCAAAGGACCCGTCTACCCTTGCCACCTCAGCCCGCATCGCTTTGTATTACATTTATTTTCATTTCAAAAAGGTTGTCGTTTTGAGGTCGTGCTATTTATCAACACCGCGTTACAGACATAACCATAACAGGTGCAATGCCAAGACAAAATGTTGACCTATTTATAATATTATATTTTATAACACTAGGCTTACTATCCACCCATGCTTAGGACAGATTCAAACTTATTCTTTATAAGAACTAATTTTATTCACCTTATTATCTCCAGTTAGCGTAGTTGGTAGCGTACGCGCCTAGCAATCCGAGGAATCCGGCTACGATTCCCCATCTGGTCGGATTTAAGAACCCGAAAATTCAAGACTGGATGCCCATTAGGTTGAGCAACTGTCTGCCAAAAAATCCTCGAAAAAATAATCTGACATCCATATAATCTACTTTCGGAGTGGATTTCTTCATACTGTGTGGATCCATATGCGCAACTTTGGGAACGAACATGATGAAAAAAAGATAAATATAAATAAAATATTTCAATACTTGGCTTTACACAATACTTTTAGTATCCAGTTGATCAACTATATTAATTTTAAAAGTTGAGAGTATAACAGTTAACTGTTATTTTGGTGTACGAATAGACAGAAAAAAATGTGTTTTTCTTATTTACATTGAAACTTTATGAACAAAAGTATGTGCCGCGCCTGCTTAAATCATTTTATGTCAGATGTATAGAACACCAAGAGTGTTGATAATTTTATACCTGGGGTACACATTACAAAAGATGGCACTTCGTAAAGTCATCTTTTTATTTGCATAAAAATAGCTGAAGCAACTTTTAGCTTCCATGAAAATATCTAGGACTTTAAGTTGTGAATATTGAAAACTAAATAGTATTATTATTATTATTTAACGTTTGCATTTTGTCGGTATTGTTTTAAGGCTGCAAGTCACGGCAACCAGCAAAGCTCCAAAGTAACTGTATACTAAACTTTCAGAATAGGAATCCTTAAGATAGTGCGATGTAAGTTTGTTTGCAATGAGGAGATCCATATGCTCCACTTTAGGAGCAAACATGATATGAGAAGGTAAAAAAAAAGAAATATCTGTAGCTAAGAAGCAGATGGATGCAACTACATAAAGTGGAATCTCCGAGAGCCCAAAACATTATTTTGTTATTTTTTGAAAACTGTTTTCGTTTATCGATACAAAAAATATGTGAGAAAAATAAATCAATTGTAAATTAGAAACAAGTAATATAAAAAAAAATCATACTCTTTACAACTTTCTAAATGTCGTAAATGCTTTTAATTGCCTATGGTTGTTACATGATAGTTCTTTAATAATTTGTAACTCGACTTTCATCTTTTTGTTACCGATAAACAAGATCATTCTCTACAAATTTTCATATTTTGTAAAATTTATGACTTGCATCAGTATGTTTTTTGAGTACAGATATAAATTCTTTACAATCAAACCAAAATTTTATAAGGATATATTAATTGATTACTTTGGCTATAGTCCTTATTTTCAGTGTTGTGATATCATGTGATAATTACTAATAATAAAGTTACCATAGCATTAGACAATAGTCAAATGGATCCTTAATATAAAACTATAAATAAACTTTGATGTGGCTTATTCGGAGATAAGTTTGAAAGAACCACAATCCGGTTTGTAAAGTTATATGTGGTTTATTCATATGATGATTTATGAAATTTATGTAGTTTCGACTTTGAAACATATTTTTCGGATAATGGATATCAAACCTCTGTACTTGAGACACATATAGACTGGTGCAAGTCAGTGTAGTCAATCACTTGTAGTTAATATCAGTGACAAAAATATGAAAGACGTAGCACAAAAGAATAAAGAAATGTCAAACTGCGTTTGTATGTAACAACCATAATACATTAAAATCATAAATAAGAAGTAAATTTTGTTTCTTTAATTGTTTCTAATTTACAATAGATCAATTATTAATATATATATATTATATTGATCTGCTTAAATATGAAAGCAATAGGATTTAAAAAAAAGCGCATTTTGGCTCTGTTGAATCCTTCACTTTATGCAATTGCATCCGTTTGCTTCTCAGCGACTTCTTATTTTTATACCATTTTTGCTCCCAAATTAAATTTTATAAATATATACACAGTGTAAAGATATGTAATCCGAATGTGAAGTGTATAGATCTCGTCCATGTGAATACGTCCTGACAGATTATTTTTCATGAAAATTTCTCAACTCAATGGGCATCTAATTCTGCATTTTTGGATTATTAAAAATCCGACAGATGTAGAAATTGTACCCACATTCCCCTGATTGGAGATCTACAGATAAATTATTTAAAACAAACGCCTTTTGCAAGATCGTTTATTTTAGTAAACTTCTTGAAAATTGTTTGTGTATATGTTTTAATTAAATATCAAAATAATAGACCAAAAAACTTTGGCATTTAGAAAGTGCATGCGTTTGCAATCGTTTTGTAATCAAAAATGTAGGTTTAAATGCTGTAATAATATCCGCAGATAGCAAGATAAGTCTGAATATAATTTATATAAAAACCTTAAAAGCTATATTCTAAGTGGGCATTTAAAAGAAAGAAAATGAAAACGTTTAGTTATGTCCTATTGTAAAATAGTTTTTATATTGTTGTCATACAAAACATATCATCATAAATTTGTAACGAGAAATGATTATATAAGATATGCACACAAAACATAAGCGAGCGTTTTTCCAATGGTCATAAACGTATGTTGATTGAGCAGTGGAAAATGGATGTCTACCATTTCGTGTAATATTATTATTATATCGTCAATCATATAGACCGATGGGTCATAAATATTTTACTACAGTACACATAAGCATTGTATATAAGTGGTTATCTATTATAATACAATCATATTTTACTATCGTACATACATAAATCGAGTACATAACGATTTTCATTACAGTCGGAAAAACCGTATTTCTATCTGGAGCTTTTTTCATTTCAAACACGTCCAATACGAATATGGAACACACGCATTTTGATAAAACTTAACGTGTTATATAATTTTTAAAGAGAATTTGTTAACACCCAATCACTTCAACTTATCAGCACCCGTTTGTAATTTATAGTTTATAGCTTATATCATTTAAAGCCAGTGGTGGCTCAAAACTAAAATCAGTAGGGTAATAAACAAAAACTGCTCCAGAAATTTTCTAGTTTTGTTATTGAATTGTGTAAAGGAAAACAAACATATATAAAAAAAATATTCTGAAACTTGATGAAATCCTAAAAGAATCAAATAGAATAGCTAGAAGCAGGATGAAAATCTTATTCTACCCTTTATCATATTCAATAATATGAAACACGGTTTTAAGTACAGTAAACGCGAAGTAAAAAATCTTCCACTAGCACGCCGCTGTCGGCACTGCGGAAGCCACAGTGTTTTTTTTCCATGGAAGCATGGCGTGCAGTTTCCTATGTGCGGATGCACACAACAGTCAAACATCACGCCGCTGGTACTGTGAACGGCACAGTTCCATACAAAGATGTTTGCATCTTTTTCTTAAGCTAGAGGATGGCTACTAATACTAAAATTAAGGAAAAAATAAAAAGGACTCGTTATATAAAATTTTATCGATAATATCAAGTGGAAATAAGGAATGCTGCAGAACCATAGTGTCTATACGCAAACTATCATTGTGATTCACGAATTAAATGATAAACAGTTTATATTTAAGCCATATATCATTGCAAAACTAAAGCTTTAACTGTATACTCGAGTTTTAAATTTTAAATGAAAGTTTTAAGAAAGTGAAGAATATAAATCTACACACTGCCAAGTGTCCACTCTAGAAATAAAGTACATGGATCTCCGCGATGTGAAGACTTGACAAATGAATTTATTGCCCTAATTGTAAACCAGTCCTGCATTTTTCTAATTTTTAATAATCCGAAATATATGGGGATCGAATGCGCATTTCCTGGTTCTAAGGCGCACTCGCTAAACTTTAGGCTACCAGGGAGACAAATCTTTATAGTATTATTATATTTTTTATTAAATAAGGTAAGATATTTTTTACATATAACTTTACAGCTAGCACGTACATTCATAAAAGTGTAGAGACTGTTACATTCAAAGAATGAGTCTTAAATCCTTTCTCGTAGTAAAGAAACTGATTTTATTCATCCCACGAAATGACAACCAAATATCCACGAAACAAATAAAATATTTAATGTTATCTAAGAATGGAGTTATAAATAAATATATTATTTAGATAACACGAGTTCATTCAAGACAGTACCGTTTTATTGTGCCATCAAAAAAGTTGCGAAATGTCAATAACGTCGATTTTACAGCTGAATATAAATTTTATGTCAGTTTCAATTGATAAGATGGATGTTCGTAGAACGAATTCGTTCGAAATTCAAAATCTAAGAGCTTTTTCGATTTGAAAGATTGCAATAAGAAGCTTCGAATGACAAAAAAATACTGTTTATAACTAAATCAATCTAGAGAACAAAGATATTATAAATACATCAAATTTTGGATATTAGTATCACGGATAATTTTATCAATCGGATTTTATTATTATTACAATCAGTCGGTACAAAATCATACCATATAAAAAAAAACTATTTAAAATAATCTGATTTTTGCAATCAAACTTTGGCTATTATCAGTTTTGATAATTATACATGTCACCATACAGTATTTTTTTAGAAGTGAAGTGAGCCAAGTGACAAATGGTGAAGTGAATGTTTTATTATAAGTTTCCACTGAAACCTTAATTTTTTTTAATTGTATCATATGAATCTACACAGTGTGAAGATATGTCCGCTTTGAAAGTGGAGTATGTCGATCTCCGCAGTGTGAAAACATGTCTTGACAGATTATTTTTTACGAGGACTTCTTGCCAGACAATTGCTCAACCTAATAGGTATCTAGTATTGCATTTTTAGAATTTCTAATAATCTGATAAATGTAATAATTGAACCCACATTCTCTAGACGTAAGGCACACACGCTAGCCTTTACGCTACTAGGGAGACAAACCTAAAAACTATATTTTGATAGCCCAATGCATATTCTAGTGTGTATTGAATTATCTCACTTCATTCACTAACTTCTTTTTTCTTAAAATATCAGTTAACTTACTTCAATTTACAATAGCTCTTATATGCTGCCAATATACTCAATATTTCTAACAGCATATACTCGTGTATTTTTAAATATGCAAAAATATGAGTTAATTATAGGTATTTGAGCTTGTTTCAATCACCCATCAACAAAACTAAAGCACCACTCAAGGAAGAAATGAGAAAATCGATTTAATACCATCTGAAAAAATACTACTTCAATATACTCATACATATTTTATTTGAAGAGTTTATGGTGAAAGAAAAAATATTGTGCGATAATTTTGAATTATTTAGCACACATTTTATCAAATTAGATAACGTTGACACGCCTGGTTCCAATTTTATTCGTTTTGTACGGAACCCAACTAAGAGACGTGTCTCGACTAGAATTTATTGCCAGTTACCAAGTGAGTTTAAGTTTCAGTGAAATCGCATACACTGACATTTCTTTTATATTTGCACTGTAAACTATAAAAGCTTTTAGACAAATAATTAATGTATCTAACAAAAGTCCTAAGCAATTAACTGATATATATATTGTATATTTTAATGGGGATAATTATGAAATATTTATCATCTTTTAAGGATAACTTGTGGAAGATTACTCTTAAGTTGGAAGAAGTAAAGTAAGTTTTCTTCGTCATAAAGTCTTAATATTTTAAATACGTGAATATTTTAAAGTATTCTTTACTCACTAGTATAATCACGATAAAAATAAATCAGAATGATTGTACTGCATTGTCTCTCCAATGGCCGAAAAATTAATATACGTGCCTTGCATTCAGGGAATGTGGGTTGGATTCCTGGATGTTCTGGATTTTAAATAATCCGAAAATGCAAGACTGCATGTCCATTGCGGTGAGAAATTTTCCAACAAAATCTCACAAAAAGTAATCTGTCAGGACATATTTTAAATATTCACATTGTGAAAATTCAAATACTTAACTTTGAAAGCGGATATCTTCACACAGCATGGTTTACTTTTTGAGCGAATATGGTAAAAAAATACTGTGCTTAACAAATTATAAATAAAACCTATGTATAATATATCAGTAAATCCGAAAAAAATCTCAATCTCATCTATCAAAAAAAAAATTCACTGGTATTTTAAACTATGATCCAATTCTCTGTTTTTTGTAATCTCTTCTTAGAATTTTCTCTCACGGTACTGGTATTGTTTTAATATAGAGACAACTCAATAAAATCCTACTCTAACATACGACACTTGTTTTCACTTCACCACTTACCACATCTTCACCATTGAACTTTATAAATATGATACGTTATTTAACGTTTCAAAAGTATTCTAAAAAAACCTCAAGAGCAATTGGAAAGTGATAAATGCGAAGAATCTTATTCCAACTCTGCCTGTTAATAATGAAGCTTATTAAAAAGATCCAAAAAAGATCACCGAAAAATGTTAGAACTAGAAAATTGTTCTTTGTAGAAAACATATTGCAATGACCAATCAGTCTAACAAATGGCTTAAAATCACCTCTTTCCCAAGCGTTATATAGAGATATAAATGTGGTAGCATATTAATTAATTTATCGTTAATTATAACCAATATTTTTTGATATTTGACCACAGTTATTTACAGTGATTATTTGTATATTGAATGCTCGTATTTTTTTTTTTTTTATACCATGTTCGCTCCCAAATTGGAGCATATGGATCTAG
>JAGVSQ010008869.1:0-14042 GCA_022683975.1 Rhyacophila evoluta | reverse complement strand
AGGTTAATATACTTTTCTAGGTGGATACTAAATCCTAGGTTGATATATCCCCAATGTCGAAACAAAAAGGGACCCGGGTACTGATCAGCTAGTTGTTTATAAATAAACAGATATTTTACTTTACAAGAAGTCTTCTTATAATAATATTGGTGAAGATTGTCAACTAGTATAGCGAACAATATCAAAGAGACGCCATCAAAATATTTATATGTATTTTATGACTTTTTTTATATATACGAGAGCTTAAATTGGTGATAATTAGGATTTAAACTTTGTAAGCGGTTTAAAACGATTAACTGTTTAGATTAGAAGATATATATGCTAGTAAAGCATCTTTTTGTTTTAAAGCTATGTTTAAATTAAAACTGCATTGCGTTTCAGTAAATAAGTTGGCAAATATTGGTTATTTTCAACTTATGTATTCTTTATGGTAACCGAGAGGTAAGCATGTAGACTTCGGAGTCGGATTCCAACATCTGCTAATTTATTAAAATCTAAAAATGCAAGTCTAGATGTTTGTGAAGTTAAGAAATTGGCTGACAGTCAATTTTTGTGAAAGAGAACTGACATATGTGTTGATAGTGCAAGGATTAATACACTCAGTTTCTGAGGAGGTCATCTTTATACTGTTGTGATTCATATGCTACACTTTTGGAGCGGACGTGATGAAAGAAAATACTTTTAGATAGTAAAAATAGTGCGTGGTGACAATAAATAACTCGCAGGACATAAAACGTCATCTTTTAACACTAGGATATGCCTTATTACCAGTTGTAGAAACCGACAGAAAGGACAAGGAGAGTGGATAGCAGACGAAATTTAAATAATTTTACTACATCTAAACTAAATCAACTATAAAAAAAATTATACCTCTTATCTTACTGATATTTTAAATGGTGTTAATCGATAATAATTAAACCATATTTGTGTTTTTATGTAATTTAATCATTATGTATATTGATAGATTTATAGTTAAATTCTTGTTAAATTTGTTTGCTTACGCAAATAATTAACGTAACATAAAAATGTACGTATAGTCTCGTTGATACAGCATAAAAAGTATCATTTATTAGGAAACAAGCTGATCAAAATTCACCGCGTAGAAACAAATATAAGGTTTTCCTCTTAAACTTTGTTTATCGCCCTACACATAATCGTTTGCGTGGAAGTTTCCAAACTTCAGCGCCCGCCTCGCCAGTAGTGAATAATTTATCCATGCTAAGGTCTCTACACACAACATGGAAGGCTCTGTAAACACGTTGAGGAACAATTACTGAAGTTAGAATACAAAACAACATATCACATAAATCTTATTTATTTAACATAACCTTATAATTAACTATAATATTAGTTTTTATATTCATAATAAAACTGAAAAGTATATCAGTGTCTCTCAACCTTCAAGAGAGACATAAACCAAAAATATTTTTTTGGGAAGCAATTTGTTATCATATTTAATATACGTTTCCATTTCATAAATCAAGATAATATACATATTTATTATGTCGAATCATGCACGAGCTAAAATATGAGAAACGATAACTTTGTTAAGTTAGTTATATTTCGCGGGCTAAAAAATACGAGAAAAATTGAGTTGCAATATTTATATATATATACAATCACTCAACCAAATAGGCATCCGGTCCTTCATTTTCTGATTTTTAAAATCTGGCAGATGGGGAATCGAGTCCACATTCCCCGGATTACTAGGCACGCACGCTACCAACTACGTTACCGGGGAGACTACATAGAGATATTATAGAGATCTATATTACAAAGTAGTATACCTAATAATATTAAACTCAAAGGGGGATCACAGGCTAAAATAAGTTTAGAAACCCTGCGTTTTATCATGATATATAAATATGCTGATTATTATTTTTAATGCATGTAAACAAACCCGTATTTTTTTCAATATTTTGTTTTATTAATATCTTTTTATCCATGAGTGTTTTTAAGACACAAAAGGTTAAACTACCTTTGCATACAAATACGTTGCACAAAGGCTTTATAGTATGAAGTATTGTAACAAGATACGTATACTAGAGTAGATAAAAGCCATACCTTTCATTAAAGTAAACATTTGAAATATTTGTTTGATTTTATTTGTGGATATAATAATTTTTTTGAAAGGATTCATTAAAAGTATATGTATTGATTTCATGAACCACCGTGACTATACAATATTATTTTATTTTTGTTCTTAGTTATCAGATTACAAATTTTTAAAATGAGACATATTTCAGAAGTCTATTGTAAATCAGGTATGTTGTTAGCTTCTAGAAACAGAAAAAGAAGTACCAAAAGATTTGCTATTAATATAAAAAAAATATATATGGTTGTACTAAGATGGCCAAATTAAATAGTGATTTATTTTCATTATATTGTGTATGTTTTAAAGCGTTTATATTAATAATTTAAAGCATGTACAATATGTAATAAATAAAAAAGAGAATTAGTTTTTAAATACAAGACTTTTATGAAAAAAATCAATTAAAGATAATAGGAAATAAATTTGATTTATTTGGGGTTCACAATTTCGTTGTTTTTAAAGGGTTAAAATAATCCCTAATTATCACTTAAAAGATCTGCTAAAATAATATGTCTGCTAACATATATATTTGTTACCTAATCAATGTAATTAGTTTTAAAATGTTTAATAGAAACGTGGAGGGTAATGGATAACATTGATAGTATAATGTATATGATGTAATGAATGTTGATAAATACAGAAAGCATTCTGTGTTCGTAACTCACTTCTTCTCACTCGCAGAGGGATGTAAATAGGGGAGAAAATTTTAAGTACACGTGCCAATTCTACCCGTCTAAATTCTTTGGTTGAAAAATGACATGGATATTTCCTGTTTCCCCCCAACGGGGATTCAAACCGCATGCCCAGCGATCACAAACGTGGCGCATTACTTCACGTGTACATACTCACTGAATTGGGGTTGAACAAACACGTAAAATAACCATTAATGTACCTTTACATCAGTGGTTTCTAAATTTTGTATCATGGTACAGATGGAGAATTAATTATTTCTTAATTAAATTTTAATGTATATGAGTACACGATATATTAATTTAGTAGCAAGCGAACTATTATTTTATTTAATAATTTTACGAAACATAGGTTTTTTACAATATTTTTCCAAGAACACTCGACAATGCTCCACGGAAGACTTTATACGAGCATTGTTCATTGTAATGTGATTGAATCTAAAGTGATTTTAGTTGAAAATAATATATTGCGTTTCATCAAAAACTATATTCTTTATATGATTATTAGAGATAGTATTGCAATACAGTTTTGATAACAATATTACATAGTAGAACATATGGAGTATATTGATCTCGGCATTGTTTAAGCATGTGACATTATTTTAGAATTATATATTCCGATAATATAAGCATTCAACAATAAATTTATAATTAGAGTTCTACCGAGTCGTGCTAGTATTATTAATGAAACCATCATTTTTATTGTTATTTTTATTTTTTTAACAAAGATTACTTATTTATCTTCCTGATAGCGTGGAGATTAGCGTCATGCCTCGTATCTGGAGAATACGGGTTCAATTTCAACACCTGTCGGATTTTTTAAAAATCCGTTAAAACAGGGCTGGATAACTATTGACTTAAGAAATTTTCTGACAACCAATGCTCGTAAAAAATAATCTATCAATACATGTCTTCACATTACGTAGATTTATATACTCCACTTTCGGAGCGAATGTCTTCAGACCCAAAATGATAAAAATGTTTCCACGGTAATAATTTTTAAAATGTTTCTGAATGATTTGCATACACACACACGAACGAAACATCACATATTGTTATGTATATTCAATGAAAGAATAATTTATTAAATAATATTTTGAAGGCTTATATTTTTAGGTACACTGATTATAAATAGACGCGGGTAAATATAAACATATAACCAACAAAACTAAAATCAATCAATATGAATATGATGTCAGAACTATCTATTTTGAAATAATTAATATTTGTGTATCAAAGAAACAGAGTGAGCAAAATATTTTCTATGAAATGTGTATCTTAAAATCACATTTCTTTGTGACAAAAAACATACTGAATAATATCCTTCTTGAAAACATCTACAAACAGTCATTTCCTTTTGATCTTTAATCGATCTCATGCTACATATTGTATTTTAGTTTTATTTATTTTTATATGAATGATATTTTTAAAGACACCGCACTTGTTCGGCAGGGCTTACAAACGTTCATCGCCAGCAATGATTCACCGTGTAATTCACCGGCAAGGCAGTCCACAAGAAGTATTATTAAAAGTTTAATGACTAAAACCAAATTTGTATAAAATAATAAGCACATCTAGTTACAATATAATAAAAATGGGACGCCTCTAACCTTTTGATAAGCAAAACAAGCATTATGTATATTAGTAATTGATTTAGTTTTTTCCACAACGATTTCCTGCCTATTAAGATTTAGTATTAATATCACGACGATGTGCTTATTAAATTTATTATTTGATATTATAAATCTAGTTATCAGATTAACAGTATCTTAAATTAATAATACCCGTTTTATTGAATATTAAGATTCTTAAGTATATACATTAAAATATATATGAAGAACGTTATGTACTACTTAACCCTTTCTGTTATTTATTTAAGTAAACAAGATTCATAAGCATTGTACCATCAGTTATGTGGATAGCGTTCAAACGAAATAGAAAATCGAGTTATAAAAACGTTTGAAATAATTGCTTGTATTTTTTATCTGTCGTGATTTTTTTCTGCTCTGAGTGTGGAGCAAATAGATCTACACAGTGGGATGTCTTTAATGTGAAGATATGTCTTGACATATTGTTTTTTCACAAAAATTGGTTGACAGAGAATTGTTCAAAACAGTAGGCATCCACTCCTGCATTTTCAGACTTTTTTTTAAATCCAGCAGATTTGGGAATTGAACTCGCATTTCCCGGGGGAATTGTTTATCTCTCGGCTACTGGTTTATTATACTTTGAAGTTATCAATTGATCAAACAAATCAATTCAAAGCTCTCATTAACCATTCTAATGTCAAACTTTTTCTGTATAAATTGAAGATAATATATATTAATAATGTTATTAGTATTTTTCTTCAGTTATATTGCTTAGTTTTTGTACTTAGTGTAATATTTTTTGGTTCTCAAATGATTCATAAGCTCGTTCATTATTTAAGTATACTTATATTATTATTTTTAAAACTTGAAAACATTGAAAAATTCATGCTGACTTTTACCGTTTGTTTATTTGTTCGGTAGATATGTGAATACCGTGCCGAGAAAATGTAATATGTGTGTACAATGTATGTACGTACACAGCGTAATGTCCCTCTCCGTCCTTTACGGGGAAAATAAACACAGCAACGAAAAGTTTACTTCAATCTGCAATGCAAACTTAACTGTGAAACGTCAATATGTGCATATATTCACATAATCGAACTTATATATCATATACATAAAATTAGCTGAGGTACCCTGCGTTGCCCGAGAAAACTTATTAATTATATATTAATATTATATGTGTGACGAAACTAAGGGAAGTTTTCGAGAGGGGGAAGGACTTATAATTTTCAGGGGGAAAGTAACCCACGACCTTTTCCTGGATGATATGAGTATTTCTGCAAAGTTTGGCTTCATTGACACGTACTTCGTTCAAATGCATAGCGAACAAACAAACATTCATCTTTATGTATGATACGTAGATTTAATAGAACAAATCAAATTTATTTATACTAAAAATATCCTTCAATACATTTCATACGTTCATATTTTGTGCGTCTATTTTTGTAATGTTATAAGCTTTCCCCAATAACATATCACATGACCAATTCACTGTTAAAAGCTTTTGGAAGTAAAAATATAATAATATTCAATATACTGTTTCGTGATTTACATTAATAGAAACTTAATACGTTATTCAAAATGCCAAACAATACATGATTAGTTATTGCTAAACGTAATCAAAAATATATAAATTCATTAATTTCCCACCAATAATACAATATATATTTGAGTAATATATAATATGCATACACTGTTAGTATTTCCGACTTGCTGCGATCAATATTCAAAGGGAAGATTGTTATCTTAATGTGGAAATCTACTTAGAAAAGGAAATAGGGAAATTTTACGACGTGTGTTTTTATTGCTCTAGATTGAAGTTAGTTTTGTTTGTATTAAAGAAAGGGACGTTTGAGTAAATAGTATTTGGGGGGAAAGCTTTAACTTTAATATGAGTTGTAAATTTGTAACGAATTTTTAATTTAACACGATAAATCACAATTTTTAAAACCCTGCTCGGGAGTCTAAAATAAATATCTACTATAAAGTTATATTTGTTTCAGATAAATTAACGCTTGAATTGTTATGGTGATTTTATTTGTATTATAATATTTTATAAATAACGTATTATAACTTCATTTATATCTTACCACATGTTAAATAATTGATCGTCTTTACCACACGTGTTTTAACCATTTAATTATTTTGATTATTTAAAATTTGTTGGCTTTTTTGTATCTCATAAATGAATAGTTATTCGTGATAAACCTGTATTTATAAATTATATGCGTATACATTCATAAAACACATCGATTGTGGTGATTTACTGTCGCACATAATGATATATTACATGTCTCCCCGGTAGCGTAGTTGGTGGCGTGCGCGCCTAGCGATCCGGGGAATGCGGGTTCGATCCCCCATCTGTTGGGTTTTAAAAATGCAGGGCTGAATGCCCATTGGGTTGAGCAATTGTCTGATAAACAATTCTCGTGAAAATAATCTGTTAAGACGTCTTCACACTTCGGAGATCCATATATTCTTCTGCGGAGTGCATATCTTCACACTGTTTAGATCCATATGCTCTATGTTGGGAGCAAATATGGTATAGAAAATATGGCAGATTATATATGGGCATAAAATAAAATTCTACCATGCACGTGTGTATGCTTTACCGTTTTTTCTACAGCATATGTTTTGTAGCTGCGTGAAAAACATTCTTGTAATGTTTATTTAAATGCAAGACACGAATGAATAACAGATAAAGTGATCGGTTGTCAGCCAGCGAAAAACAATCTATCGAGATAAAGGGATGAAAAAGATTTATTTAAAAAAAATGGGCCGAAGGAAGAATTGTGATTTCCGGTAGAAGGTAAAACCTTAAAATACATTTATTCAACTTAAACGTTTTATAATATTATATATGACAATACTCGTATATCATATTAATATAACTTTAACACTGTAGAATCAATATCCAACATATGCTTGAAAGCGAATATGGTAGAAATGTACAAGTTTATCGTAAATAGTGTAAATATTATTGAAAATTTAAATAAGATGTTAATTGAACGCAAAAATTTTCTCATGATAAATAATTTAAAAATACTATAAATTTACAAAATGTACAATATTTGAAGAGACGGTCCAGCACTAGCTTGATAATAAATTAAATTACTTGATATCATATGGTATTAAATATATAACTCAAGTTATTTATAATTGCAGAATTCGTTTGTGTACTAATGTTTATCTTCAATATTAAATAAAGCTCGTGTATTGTTTTATTTTTTATTTTCTTCACTATATTCGCTACAAAAGGAGACTATATGGATCTAGATAGTTTGAAGATGATCACTCCACAACGTAAGTGTGTGTATCTCCGCAGACCTTCAGTTCCGCACTGTCAATAGTTATTAAGACAGTTTTTTTTCACGAAAATGTCTCAGCCTATTTGAAAAGTCTTTCAACCTTTGATTTTAAAAATACTGCAGCCGTGGTATTCAAATTCGCAATTTCCGGCTCCAAAGCGCGCGCGCTAACCTCTCGTATATTTATAACCAGCTGTTCCCGGCCAAACGTTGTTGTGGCTCAGTCTGGTTAAATGGTTCTGTTAAAAAAAAAACATGTCTTCACCTGTCACAGGTATGACATCTATATAATATTATAAGACACGTGCATATTTGAATGCAAAGTTGTGTTAAAATTTGAAAGTAATCGGTGAAGAACTTTCGGAGATTTAAGATTTTAAACAAACGAACAATTACATTTTTATTACACTGTAATAAAATGATATTTAAAGGAATCGTTCTTTATTAATATTTTACATTAATGTTTGTATTTAAATATTTTCTGGAAAGGAGGTCATTATCTTATCTTATCTAAATAAAAGAAGAAATATAATAAAGTATTATACAATATTTACTCGTAATCTTAATTTTTTTACTGGTGCCTACATTTTAATTTTTACACGAAAACAAAATTTACCTTGTGTTTTTAAAAACACTTAGCTTTTAGGCAAGATTCAAAATGGATAAATCGTTTTAAACGCTCTCTACTTTATGTTAATAAGCATTAACCGTCCACTGACAGAGAGAGGACCCAATAGGTCTCCAAGGAAATCATGTGAATGCTTTGAGAGACGAAGAACGAGTATTTGTGAGACTAGTTTAATAAGGAGTCCTTTAGAGCTAATATTGGGCTCGGCGGAAACCTTATTTTAAATTTACACTACAGCTGTACTTTTTGAATCAATCAATATATCAGCTTAAAGTAAATTGAATTAGCAATTACTTAATACAATTGCTACCGGCATTATTTGTATGATCAGATAAAATTATAATTGTACAAATTAATCAGTTTTGTCTATTTAGGCTGTAGCTAGGGCTTTCATTACCGGTTTTCGGTTAAATAATTTACCGGTAAATATGGCTAAATTACATTGCCAAATTTTTGACGTAAACTTCAGTAAATTATTTTTTATATAATAATATAATGTGACGATACTATTAGAAATCGTTGGACTGAAATTTTATTTCTCGTTTTAGTTTTTGCTCTCTAATTTAAATATAACGTCGCCATTTATTCATTTCTCGCAACATGAAGTTTTAGTCACTTGAAGCTATGATTGGTAATAACAAGATATGCTACCTAAAATCTTTTGTAATTACCGGTAAATCTGTATTTAATTTAGAGTTTGACCGATTCACCGGTAATACCATTTCCCGAAAAGTTTGCGTGACTTAGCTCTAATACTACCAATAAGTATTATTGCCAACATTAGATTATCAAAAACAGTATTAAGCATAGCAAATAAAAAAATTGTTCATATAACTCTCTTGAACATCCTCCAACTAATAAAAACAACATTACTATTAAATATGTAATTAAAAATGCAAAAGCATTATTATGATGGTAAAGTTTACAAGCTCTACATAACAAGAATATATTCGCATTAGTAACGGACAACTTCTTTCGGAGAGACAAGCAGCAGCTCCTATCAGTACTACACAAAGACGCAGATAAAATTATTTTTAATTTATCGTTATTGGCTTATTTTATTTATTTATTCTGCGTGTATGAAAAAAAAATACATGTACACGAAATTTTTGTCAGCCCTGTTTCATCGTTTGTCATTTTCAGGCAGTACCCACATTAACCGAAAATATAATAGTCTTACTTGTAAAATATGTAACGTGATAATATATTTTTTATTCGTGAGTTTGCCAATTAAAAATAATTGCAAGTCTGATAAGAGAATTTCGGTCAAATGCTTTTTTTAATTATTCGGGCTAAAGCTTTCAGCTGATAAAAGCTGTAATATACTTAAAGCGCTGTTTTAAGTGATTTTCTTAAGTAGATACACATAAATCCCAAACCAAAGTTTCATTTCGCCATTACGCCTAAAAATATATATTTCTTTCGCAAAGCTTTGGTGTAGCCAAGCGGTGATTTGCGAGCCATTGGTCGATCATAAAGTTGTTGATACTCAATCTTACACGAGTCATTTAAGATTCCAATAAGATATAAGTGCGATCTTGTAATTACAGTACAACACGTATCGGCTTACTTACTGAGTTACTTTTTACTCTGCGGTGACGATATAGTTACTCTCGAGGATAAACTCACCAACTAACTAAAATTATGAAAGACGCGTGCTTGACTTGGTGTGTATTTTATTCAAATAAAGCTCGAAATTATAATATTTAAAAACGCATTTGGTGTATTTTTCTTTGAGGGTGACGATAAAGTTTAAGTTACTTTTATGGTATCTTTTAAGTTAGTGGTTTTTCCTTGTCGTGTCTGAAACAATACATAGCTCTAAAAGTTGACAAAGGCAATATTGTTTCAGATAATTTTAGCGTGTACTTTTATATGGTCTTTAATACTTAACCCATTTATATTGGGTTATAGGAGATTTCCTTTTTCATAGTATTGTCCAAAGAGCGTCCTACTTTATTTCTAGCATATTAAATAATTTCTATATGTGCTACTGTATACTAGTTCCGGAAGATAAATGCTTTACAAACGCTACCTATCCTCTGAGACTTTCATAGACTAAATTCATATCCCATGTGGATGGTCGATCTTTCTTTCGTGTTTTACACCAAGAAAGCTACTGAAGAATAACGTATAAACAGTTTAAGTGAGATTTCACAAGTATAAGACGCAATAATCGTTACATCATCCGGTATTCGAGTAGTCATCAACTAAATAATTAAATTTTCCGTGCCTATATGATAAATCATTGATATCGGAGTGAAGTATCTTGTCTTCAACTTCTACACAATTACAATTATAACGTAACTCCGATTTTTATTAAATAGAATCATTCTCCGTCAGCAACCAAAGCTTGGAGTGTATTCTGGCTTCTAGAAAAAGCTACTTCCAACCATCTCTGAGAACATAATAGTCATCGATAATTTAATTTCTATTCAACTAATTTTTTACCTGTCTCATATGCACCCTGATTCCTGGAAAAACTTTCTTCGCTTGTTTTTATTCAGACTATATATACTATTTAATTTATTGCGTGTAACCCAATCAATGCGTTATTCCCGTCATAACCGCCTAATATACATTGACAAAACTTAAGACTTATGTGTACTATATTTATATCTTTTTAACTCATACTTCCCAGTGGTGGAGAGTGAGTGCCCAATACTCATATGTTATTATATATCTCCAAATATATCGATTTCAAGGTGTTCATACTTGATAATTATATTCTTCGTAAAAAAACCCTATAATTTTCATGATGCCATTACGAAATAAAAATATTGATCAATATAAACAGAAATAATTATTTCGTATTAAATCGACGATCGTTGTGTGCATGTGTGTATCAAGTGACATCGGTGTGTATGTAACGGCAGCGCCTATTACTCGTTTGAATGATGTCATTATGTCTCAGAAGGGAAGAGAAGGAGTATTCAAAGCGGCTAGATACAGTCATCAGTTAGTAAAGGATATATCCCTGGACATGTTTTATTTTTATTTCTCTTTATTTTTTTTGCATTCATTGCACTTATTTTATGTTACTTAATTTTTAATACATAATAGAATGATTTTGATGGCTTATTACAATAATTATACTAGCAAATTTTGCATAATTTGAATTTAAATTATGTATTTTTACTGGATACTGGAACAGTAAAAAAGAGTGAAAAGTTCAAATCAATCTAATTATACTTGGTTTCAAAATTAAAGTTACGAAAGTGAATGGACTCTCGTAAGTACAAGAAGTGTCCCAAGAGAAATGTCCCAAAACTTTAGTTACCATGCATAGAATTCGCATGGGACATATTCTAACTAAATACCGTTTATATCGAACCTTTATAGAAATAGATTTCGTTTTTCATTGAGGATATCGCTAAATTGTAAAACTAATAAAATAAATAATACACATATATATTTGAACATCCCTGAAGTAAGTAGATAACTTATGAGTTTTTTTTTCAAATAAAGTCCGTAGAGAAAACGTTGGGTACTAGACTAAAAAAAAGTTGATGAAAATTAATTTTTAAGTGTTCTTGAATACGTTCTACGTATATAATGTAAAATAAAACCTAAAAACGTAAAAAATAAATTTAGCCTCATCGGTGTATTCGTACAACCTTTAACAAGGTCCCAACTTATCAATTTAAATTAGTTTATGAATATATAAAACCTTTTTTGTTAGTGTATGTGATTTATAACCCATATAATAAGATGTTTGGCAATTGTATAGGTAGAAAACATCTATTGGATGGATGATTTGTTTTTTTTTTATTATTTGATTACCTGAAGCAATTTTTATGGATGATATCAATAAGTTATGTATAATAAATACGTAGATAGTAAAATATTAAGAAATTTCAGAAATAAAACAATTTCGGAGTCAATTAATTATCATTTTTAAGACGAAAATACGGATCTCTAAAGTGTGAATAGAGAAACTGTAGCAATTGAGCATACGAACCTAGGCAATGTGAATATTTAGTTTGAATGTAATATTTGCTTAAGCCATTGGGCATCTAGTCGTGCTTTTTTGTCTTTTAGCATATTGGGATTGGAATTTGGAACCTCTAATATTAATATAATATTAACCATATATTTTATTAGGATTAGGAGAGTATATAATATTATAGTTTTACAAGATGAATTGTCTGGGTCATACGGCGAGCGTGATGATCTCTTCACATAAATTGCTTAACCTAATAATTCTCCATATTTTTATTTATTTTCAACTGTAGTATACTTGAGTGCGTGGCAATTTGAGTCTTGGGTAACTTTTATTTACTCCTGGTACATTCCTGTCAAATAAAGTAGATCGCTTCTCGATATCAGAGCTCCGAGATACGCCTAATCAATGCCAGGTGTGAGAACGGGGCTGGTGGATGAATTAGGTTAGGTTAGTTTGAATTTATTTATTAGGTAGTTTTACAAGATAACTAAAATGAAGATGTTCAGGACTGGATGTATGATGGGCTAGGCAATTTAATGATAACCAATTATGAACCAATGAAAAAAATACATGCGTAGATTCCTAAGATATTTCTATTATACACTCCATGTCTGGTGTAAGCATCTTAACACTGTGGCGATCATTTCGCTCTATTATTTGAAAAAATATGGGGAAAAAAGTTTTGAACGATTAGTATTTCATTTGATTTGATATATAATATATTTTTAATGTGATACCAGAACTATTTTTAGAAAATTCAAATAACGGTCTTTTATTAGTCAAATTTACTTCCTATATATATTAATTTCAAAATGATTCTTTGATATACTAAAAACTATCAATCGAACTGATATATTGTATATGTATTATAATACTAGCCTAAAACCTCTCTGACAATTTAAATTTGATAATTTTAAAAATATCCAATGATAGTATATATAGATATTGTATAGATAGAATGTATCAATATATCATGTATGCAAATCATAGATTTTTATTCGTTATTTCCCTTCACGCGAAGGTAATTTTCTTATTGTGAGCTCCTCGTAGTATGTAGGCGTCAGCGCCTCCTTTTGAATATTAAGGAGGGAGTACGAATAGGACATTTATCGCAGGCATGTGATAGATCGCAGAGTACGGGGAATATTTATTACTATGAGAAGCTTTTCGATTTTTTATATCGGAATTCACTTACGTCGGAGACATTGACGTTTCAGCGTAATACATATCACGAAGGCATTGAAAGTGTAATTCAATGTATCGTATTAAATTTTCACTTAATTCCTTAACATTTAACATATCTTATACACACATATATACCATAGTATACATGTGCATGTGTATATTTTCTCATTTACTACTGTAATATACAACTATCTAAACTCTCGTTCTATTCAGTGGAATTTGTTCAATAATACGGAAATTAAATATAAAATACCACTAAGCATTGATGAATTGATAACAATTAAATTTTACTTTTTAATTTCCTTTACTTGTTTTTATATCAAAGTCTTTTATTATAATTATGGTGGTTTTATTGAAATAACTTTACAATCAAATACTCCATATATATTATGTATTTTGTCTATACAACAATACAATGTTCATAATGCGTGAGCTATAAATGCTATTTTCTCAATATTTATATAAGAACATTGACATCTACAAAAATACATATTAGGCAACATTTGTTTTGCTCCTACGTACTCTTTGATTTAATAATTTATCCTTGAAATTCTAAATTATTTTAAACTGGTAAACTTCCATATGTGAGATCACTGTTAGCG
>JAGVSQ010008868.1:0-14042 GCA_022683975.1 Rhyacophila evoluta | reverse complement strand
AAACTTATAATTTGTGATATTACAACATGTATAAAGTAAATAAATAAAAATAATAACAATAGTCTAAATAATAACGTTAGAATAAATATAGTTTAACAATGCATTATTAAATAATTATGTCTATATGACTTCTATTTAACAATGAGTTGCAGCATGTGAGGGTTATTTGGATATAATAAATATAATAAAACATTTTACTGTTGAAACTTCAATTCAATAAAATTGAGTTTGAGCATTCTGGCGAATGTTATATTTCAACTTGATGTAGCCTGCAACAATAACTCAGCAGAAGAAACTATGCATTCAAAGATCATTCGAGAGACAATAAAAGGAAGATAATATGATAATATCGATATTGACACTCCGGTTTAATTTTTACTAGTTATACGTAAGCTTAAAATTGACTAGATTTTGGATAACCTGTCGAATCGATATGCCTGCACAGCTTTGTTATAGGCATATATACAGCTGATTATGAAAAAAACCTGTTTATAGATATTAATATACATAGAATTAGGCTTGTTATAAATTTGGCAAGGCAACTAAATGTTTAAAACAATTTTTAATGACAAAAAATTCGATAAGCCAGAGGACTGACTGGGTTAAGATAATCTCACTATATAATAAAGAGTGATTGCGTTGCCAATCTATAAATTCTAAATCAGGATAATATAAATATATTACACCCGAAATTCAACGGGGTTAAAAGGTGGAATAGGGCATCCTTTACAATAACGATATACGCTACGAAAACTAATGTTAAGACTCTATCTCACTCTCGATCATTACACTTGAAATGAAACTAAAAAAAGATCTAGAATCATTCGTAGATTTAGATAATCATGTAATGTTCGTATCATCCGATACGAGTTAATCGAAACTTAAATAATAAACGGAATGAATTGGATTACTCTATAATAAGTCTATCGGCATTTCTTCCGATGCAGGTACGTTATAAAGTAATACTCGTCGGATTTTAAAAATAGTCGAGTAATTTTGTACAATATGACAAGAATGTAAAATAGGCATAATAAAATACGAATTATACACAAAAATATATTACTTCTCAAGAATTTAACAAGCAATATTTAATATTGTGGGATTCTTCTCAAAATTTAACATAACTTTGATTGTCCATTTATTCTATCTAGTTGAATGGCCGACGTATGGAAGGAGATCATCTGACGTGAATTCTGTTAATAATATCTTATAACGATAATAAATTTAATTTAGTTTCCAACAGCTAAGTAGGTATATAAAATAGTTAATTAATTTTAGTGCACCGTAAATTTAAATTTGTAGTGCAGATATTACTTCGAAGTATGTAATAATAAACGTGCAGATTCTCAGTCAGCTGACATCATTAAAGCATAAAAGAATATTTTTTTTATGATTTTCGCGGTCAACAAGTTACTAATCCGGTGGTGTCCTTAACCTCTAGTTCTACTAAAATTTATATATCGCATGGCCTTGAGCATTCCTATCATCTTTATGGCGCTCATTCTGTTTGGTATCCGTAGGTACTAAATTAGATATTTTAAACAATCGCGGATTCATAATAAATAATACGAGTACATTTTTATTTGTAGCTATTTTTAAATATCATATGTTATACCGATTTCGTCAACACGCCCGGCGATTAAAAATATAATCTCAGTAATTCCAACTAATTACACTAGAATATAATCAAATTTAATTGAGTATACTTGTTAGGATTGTTCTTCTTAATTCTCTGTTATCACTTTTTACTTAATAGGAGAAAATAAGAAATTTTGTGTCAGTTATAAAATTCCATATTTGTTGAATTGTAATATACGAGAATGAACATAGAGTGCTCAAGTTGGCGATGTCAAAAACTTTGAGTTTGTTTATATATACTAATATTTACGTATAACCTAGTATAATACATAATTAAGTACGCCAATAAATATTGGTTATGGAAATTTGTATTTAATTTGATTGAAAGCACATTAGACACCAACATAAGCTGAATAAGACTCATTTGCAAATCGAGAATTGTGCTTTTCTAGCAATTATTCCTTAAAATTCTGATGGCTTTAGCAAAATTGAAAGAATTTCCAGACAAGATTTGATAACAAAATACTGAATAAAAGCATACAACGTATTGAATTATATCTAACGCGTAATTATTCGAATTGAGGTATTTCCGATTGCCGACAATTTAACATATTTTTGTTTTTTCCGAGCATTACGACTTCATAAGAAAGACTTGATTGCTTATCAAATTAAATTTTTAACACACAAGTTGGCTTGTGAACTCATTAACTTTACATAAACACAAGCAATATAATATTAAAGCATTTTAGATAAGTGTTCATTGATGACTTTTTAAATTTACCAATACATCTTTGAGTATTTTAAAAGGCATACACAACAAAATTTATTATCAAATTTCGCGTGTATTTTTAGAAAAATTTGCATACAAACAAAATACAAATAAGTTTTGTCGAATCATCAAGTGATTAATTATTTAAATAATTTTGTGTCGTTCCTTCATTCCGTCGACTTGAAGACATTGAATCGATAGTAATAAAATCTCACTCTGAATTCGTATGCATTACAAGAATCATTTCAACAAAATTACATATTCATATTTAATTTTTGAACAATCAATGTAAAGCACACGCAACTTACTAATACGAAATAAAGGAAGATTATTTTTCACTTACACATAATCTTATGTCTATTGATTGCAATAATAGTATATTGTCAATTGCTGCATTGAAATGGGCATGGGAAACTGACGATACTCAGTTGCATCGTTTGAAACCAGCTTTAACGATGTTGGAAAAGCGACCGTAATTGAAATAAAATAATATGAAATTATTTATATATATTATGAGCTTCAGACTCTGCAGTAGGAGTTGCATGAATAAACTTAGAAAGCTTTAAAAAAAATAGTAGAGAGTAAAATCACAGTCAAATAAAATAAAATAGTTCATTTAAAGGGCAATTTTTGATAATTTTGTTTGTTCTTTTTAATATATTTATTTCTATAAGTTTCAATATTGTTTTTGTCAATTTTCTAAGTGGAAATCCTTGGTAAAATCACACAACGAGACAACTCGGTTAATAATTATTTTTATTATTATTTCTTATCAGTTTAAGATAGCGAATTGGACTACTAGACTTTTGGACATTTTGGCCTCTTGTACGCAATAATAAAATAACATGCATGCAAAAAAAACCTTCGATAACAAGTTTATCAGCGGGTCACACATAATTGCCAACATTATTGTAAGTTTAAGTCATCTCTACTTTAAACGTAGTACTACGTTACCAGTTACTTCTAAAGATTAATCTAATTTTTAGAACATAATAATAAGTATAATTTTGCGTATAACATACATAAGATGGTTTTGGCAAATGTAATGCATATCAGTGAACAACGAAGACAATACAAATTATTCTCCTATTATTTTTACAAATGTAAGCGTTAATGTCAACAAACTAATACGTTCTGCCACAGTAGTTAGTATACAAGGCATAACAGGTTAACAATGATGCCTTCTTTTAGGAACGTTTTTTTTTATACCAATGCATATTAAATAATTACATAATACAACCACAAAATGAACTTTATTAAACCAGGAAAAATATTTAAATACTAAAATAGACAGCATACAAGTATGCACCTTTTCCGGCAACAAAATGCTCCTTCTAAGAATTGTTAAACACAAAGGCGGTTGCGAGATTGAGACACATGCAACATGCATTTCCAGTTAAAAATAGTTCAAAAATTAAATAGGTATTATTTGAGATGATTAATAACATTCTAAGTATTTTCTAAGTGAAACAGGATATGTATAATAATATATTGCAATACACATTATCAAATAGAACCTGCATATTTTCGTATAATTTTGAGACGAAAGTGATTCCTATAAATACTTATAAAGCAATATGTAATACCATACTCATATGTGTATTTTATGAATCAATTGCGTGGGACAGAATTGAACAATTACACCAACAAATGTTAAGATTATTATTCTATTGTTGTAATTTTAATATTAAACTACCTTCCGAAAAAAATAACTAACTATTATAACTATATTATTAATCGTATACCTATTCGAAAACGAATATATTACATTACGTGCATTATATAATATAACAATATTGAGACTAAATAACATAATTGTTTGAAAACCACGTTGTTGCATTTACGAAAGCTCATACACTATATATTTACTGATTATGTTAAGGTTGCATTATTTTTTAAAGGAAAACTGTAGAGCTTTAGCTATCTTCATATCGAAAATTTATTTTGAACTCGAGCATGGATCCATAGAGTTTGGAAGAATACGAACACAATTATAGTGAATATTAATTTTATAAAATACAACGAAATGCTTAAATTTGACTATATTATTTGATGTTTGGTAATAAAGATATATTTCTCGTTAAAATAATATATTAACTGACACCAAAACTTAAATTTAAAATAAATTATCGGATAATTGAATAAAAAAATGTGCATGAATTTTCATCTTTATTTTTGGCAATTATCAATTCGACATCTAAATATACACCTCGAACGTAATTTGTTACAATTGTATTGAAATTGTCCCATATTTTTCGCAAAACGATAAAAATCGATTAAGCAGATGGATGTACTCGTAAATGTTGTTAAAGTACGTTAAATACTCTAGTTGAAATGCATAAAGAGAGGGACTCACTCCAATTTCGACGCCTCGTCTCTTATTTGTTTACTTGATCGCCGCCATCATCCCCAGAGTCAGGCTGACTCCGCTACCCTCGTCTTCGACCGATCTCTGACGTCGTTGAGTCTCTCAGGCTGCACCGAATCTGTAAAAAGGAAATACATAATTAATATTATATTTAATATAACAGATTCTATTGCTGTCGCTGTATACTAAAAGATTTTTGGTAAAATACTTAATTTAGATGTTTTTATATTTTAAGCATATAGACAGAAATTATTCATTTCTTTTATTTTAAAATCTTACTATAAGTTTGTAAATGTCGTCGCGTGAAATAATTGTTAGTTAAAAAATATCTCCCGTACCATTGGCACATTTATGTTGAGACATATGTTTATAAGACGTGTGCAACTTTTATGTCGATGCAAAAATGTGCTAATGATACAAAGTGACTTAAGGCAAAACAATCAAGTTACGTATTACTGCAATATTGGCATCGAAATGTAGATATCAGCATCTGTGATATCCGTTGCAGTATGGATGTTTTTGATTATACATGGGCAATTCCATACAAAAATTAATTCATGGTAATTCATATTTCCCCGCTGGTGGCTCAATCGGTTTGAAATTTCATAACTGAGTGATCATTTCCGCACATAACTCAACCAAAAAGAATCAAAAAAAAATGTTTCTAAGAAACGCAATAGAAAATTTTTGTGATTGTTTAAACTCTTATATGTGTGCCAAGAGATGCCGAGGGAAGAGATGAAGAGGGTGTGTAGTTTTTATGGGTAAATACGTAAAAGAAGTACCGCAGGCGAAATAATAATTAAGCGATGAATTAAGTATATTTGAAAGAGAAAAACTTCTCTCAATTATGAGTAGTTTGATAATTTAACGTTGTGCATTTTGACTGGTCCCGCAAGTAAAGATATTATTCGAGAGAACCGTGGGACCGACTTTGATATGGCATACAGAATAAGTATTGTCAATAATAGAAGCATGTGAGATGCGATCGAGACTCATGTGGCAGTACGTCACCGCGAGCTGCGGTCCATCTCCGAGGGGCCATTTTTTTTCAATGGGTGACCAAACTGATCCCTGCAGCTGTACGACCACACTGCGAACTGCGGCCAAAACAAAGGCCCTTAAAATATAATCTGAAAAATTATCTGCCTACACCTTACTTTTTCCACAGAACATTCCAGGTCTACAATTTAGTTTTTTTCAATGTTTTTTACAAATCTAAAAAAATGTATCTAACGAGACTATTAGATATTAAGCCGTTACAAAAAACAGGTCGTCAATGATAACATCAAAAAAATCATTGAAGCAATAAACGCCATATATAAATCAATTTGAATTATCTTCTGGATGGTCTTTTCAACAGCTCTACTGTTAGTTCTACGCCAACGTCACAAAGAAATTACCAATAATTCAAAATAATTTTAATTTTTATGCAATCTACCACCGTCTAACGTAATTACTTGTACACGAAATGTACGTAATAAGACAAGGTTTAAAAAGTTCTAATTATAACAATGACTTAGGACGCAGGATATTTGGAGTGATATTACGGGTTTCTAACACTACTATAATAATTCACGCGAAAGACGCATGAACTATTTCCATATTATCGATGTTTGCGGACCGCCGGTTTCAAGTTCCAGCACGGAATTGATCGACCGCAAAAGCGCAATGCGCTGACGACGCCCACTAAACGGTATTATATTTAAATACACGCACATCTACATAATAATGTAAATTATACTATTTATCATATACATATGATATTTTAATTTATTATGGTATACGTTCATAAGTTCCTGCAAAAGAATATGCGGTATTCTATTGCACTATGTGACCCGATCGCTTTGGTATTATGACATCAATTCGACACGTGACAAGTGACAAAAAATGATGCGACACAGTTGATATTGATAAAATATGTGTCTGCGTGGATAAAATTCAATATAACTCATTTTTTTATTTGCATTTGACTGCGTTTCCATTTTATAAAAAAAAACTACGTTATGCAAATAGTACATTTATTTACCTGACGTATGTGACGTCCACAATATAAGCGACGCATACCAAACCATTATTTCCATAAATTTCCCAACAGTTCGACGATGACAAAGTCGGTTTATGCACTATTTGATAAACTTAAAGTACCTGTAAGTTTTATGATATTATAATTAATTTAAATTCTTACATTTTCACAACTAAAGCTTATCGACAGGCGTTTATTTGCCATGGTAAATATGTTTTCGTGTCGACATTCGTGGACGAGCCACATGTTGGCCGAAATCAAAATAGTCAATGTCGAATATGTTGCGTAAGGAAATGGAGACAATTTACAAGTACCTATATTAGATCATCACAGTCAGGAGTGATGTCAGGAAAATCAAGAAAATAAATTATTGCAGAAGAGACGATACATTAATTGTTTGGTTTGTTCGATATGACTAAATTGCGCCACTCTCATACATACAGCTTTTATATACGTTAAACTTACGGGGAATTTTAAAATAAAGCGATATACATACATATAGAAAAGTTCTTAGCTACAATACGTTTCTACGTGTATGGAGACAACATAAAACAACAAAAATTGAGACTTTAGTAAGGCAGTATATAATGTTATATTTCAAACGTTAAAATTTAACTATTATAATGTTATGGTTTGATTGAAATTAGATAAAACAAATAATCATAGATGATTAACAAATGTAAGCTCTGCTTTATTATGTAGAACAACCCCGATGCTAAATTTAAAAAAATAACCAAATCACATAAAAGAATTTAATTTTATGTTGATGATCATTTCCTCTAACATTATGTAAAAAATCATTAAAAATATTACACGAATAACCTTTCGCACGTGTATACGTGTATAATAACTATTATTTTACGTATATAAATGACAATTTTAATCAAAAAGAAATTATTGTAAATCTCCAATGCTAATTTTAATGTTATGATTTAACATTTTATTTGTCAAACCAATGTGGCTATTTTCTTATAATATCCACATTACAATTATCACGCAGTGTTGTAATATATTACGCAACAATATAACAATTCCGGTTGAAGTGATTCCCGAATAAGGAAAAATAAACATTATTTTAACCGCACAAAATGGGCACGCATTAATAATAATAATAATAATAATAAAATGAGACAAGAAGCGCAAACTTAAACGAAGATTCGACACAAGCTACAATAGCAATGCAATTTTTCGTGCCGGAAAAAATATATTGCCGTGAAAGAAGTGCGTATTATTTAATTGTAAGTGTCTGCATGTAAATGGCTTGAACGCATTCAAACTATAATATTTTTGTTCAGTAAGGTTATGCTATTTTTCCAAAGTAAAAACAAAGCTGCCTGTACTTGAACCTGACTCAAACCGACCATGTGACGTAACTATCAAAGCTGAATGTAATAGTCACTATTCCCTTCAAGGTTAACTAGTCACCACAGTACCTACACATTCTAATAAAAAACAAATCAATGATGATGCGGGAACGTAAATTATTGAAAATGTTGTAAAACAGCTTTTAGGGACTGCCGATTTAAATAATGTGGTATTTGAAATGGACAACGAGTTGTCGATACCACTCATTATGCACGAAGGTTTTTTTTTATATAAAACAAATATATTTAAAAATAGTATCAAATATTTCACCATAAAACTGTTTACTCTTTCGTGATAACAATCAAATACTAATATAGATAATAATTCTAACCGGATATAAAAACGCAGACCTATTTTTAATACATATGCAGTATAACAACTGAAGTTGGACGCATTTACTAAAAATTCGATACTTATTAAAATCTCTGTGATTACAAATTTACATACTACATACATAATATTTATGAAATAAAAATAGCATCATTCGTGGTGCTAGAGAGAAATAACTGCTATTCAAATTTAATATTACAAATTCGATTTGTAATCGTTAACATTAAAAACTAATCAATATTATAAATGTATGATCTAAGACTAAATTGATTTATTATTAGAGTAACTCAACGAGATCTGGATTGGCCCTTTAAATTATGCGCATAGTGCATGAGTATTATTTGAATATACAATGCACCGATAAATTTAACTACTCTATATATTGTGTATAAATGCGATCATTTTTTTTCAATGTTAAAACCCTTGTCTTTATAAAATTACATTAGTATAATGAAGGTGTGAAAGTCGCAATAAAAGTCGAGCACAAAAAGTAGTGTGAAGATATTGCGCTGAAAAAATAAGAGAAATGAAAAACGACGCGAGAGTAAGTAGGCGAGGCATGCCTTCCTCAAGGCGCCGGCAGTTTGGGCAGCCGCCGTCTCTCGACCGCCAATCTCGACGCACAGCTCGCCACTCACCACAGTCATTCGGCAACATTCTGTTTAAGATATCGCACTTACTTGCCTACTTACGAGAGTCAGAGATGCCGAAAATGTTTCACTTTTACAAAGGGTTTGCGGAACAAGATACGTGCCAAATTCGTATTACCAGACAGTAGACAGTTTTTTATGAAGATATATTTACATACTTTCCCATTACTTGAGTGTCGATGACAGAATGCTCCACATAAAATCATGCCAAAACTATTATACTTTTTAAGTAATTAAATGAAAGAAGAATAAAACTTTTAACCCGACATTTAAAATTTATACAGCAACTACACATCATAGTTTATTGAAAATAAAAATAATGCCGCCTAATTGGACCGATGTAAGAAAATAGATCGTTGTCCTTTCCAGTAATCGCCTACTATTTAATTTTATATTATATTCTATAACACAAATTTAAGCAATCATGACCTCGCTAGTCAATAAAAAATTCAAAATAACGAGTGACACCTGTTATTTGGGTGTTGATGCACGTCACTTCTGCATTCACGATTTGTTCCGTAAACATTGAGAAAATGTCAAAGAAGCATGGCCGTATTACAATATTTGATAACCAAAATATAATCACATTTAGAAGGCTGACAACTTAGTAACTAGAATATTTATAAGTTTTAAAACACCTAAAAAATAGTAAATGGTTTGAACTCATTTCACATGGAAAATAATATGTCAATACATGCCTTCATATTACGTGGATTCATATACTCGAATTTCGGAGTGGATATCTCCACACTGTGATCCATATACCCCACTTTCGAAGTGAATATATCACTCAAAATTAAATTTGTGGAATTAAAGACGTTCAGTAATAATCGTGAGACTTTTCAGAGTGTCATTTTAATAATGGTCCTACATTTTAATTGAATCCTATTTCTACACATTACTTCAACTTGACAATAACCATTGAATGAAAGATCTTCAGTTGACAACCAATCCATACAACCTTAAGTGGGTATAATAGAAGAAAGTTTAAATCGATGCAACAGATCGAATATGTTGGCACGATGTCAACGGTTTGCGATCATTCACTTACTAACTCTAATAAAATTGTAGTATGTTCAAATTAAATTATAGATCGTTCAGAATTATTGTTGTTTATCATATCTCAGCACTGATTGTGTGGTGCCCAGATAATTTGAACGAGCAATATTAACATACATCTATCTAACTTCATTTTAGTTACGCTTCACATGATAATGCTGTAAAATGCTGATTGGTTTGTAAGAATAAAATTTCAATTGAAAAAGCAAAAAGCTCCCGTTCACTGTGAAATAAAAGTCGATTGAGTAATCGTAAAAATCTTTTAGAAAGAAGCCAAATTTGACTATATATGTGTTTATTGTAATTAGTTAGTCGATTGGGTTAATATTTACTTGATAAAATATCATTTTACAAATCAGTAAACGTCCCAGACGCAAAGTAAATTCTCATCAGATGTAGATAGATATATGAATGCTGGATGATGTACGTAAATATATGTACTCACGGCTGATGATGGTAAAGTAAGTCATTTTTCCTTGTCACGTCATAATGCGTACATTTCATGTGAGACCGGTCGTTGCGCAACGCAATAAGAAGCTCTTCAACTCTACGCGAAGGGTTAAGGACTTGTCAAGAGAGTCCGATAATATTGGCAAAGGCCAATTGCGCGGACAGCAGCGCCCGGACGGGAAAATGCTGCCCAACTAAAACTGTCAAACTAATGAATAAATATGGCCACCGTCTTACAAGACCGCCAACTGTTTTATTGAATATTGTTTGTCGACTTGGGCGTTTCAATTAATTGATAACACCGAGCAATAATAAATTAGGCAATTCTTCACTGTAACGAGAATCAGTCATATTATCGTGATAATTTTCTAGGAACAAAATACTATGTAGGTACCGATTCCTCTAAGAGCCGTTCAACTTAACAGGTTAAGCCGTGACCTGTCGAAATGCTTCAAAGAATGGCTACAAATAAATCGCTTATCTTTATTACTTCTTCGATAAAACCAGTAGTTAATATAAAGAAGTGAGTGTGAATTAATTGTTTAGCGCATTCAATAATGAAATTAAGCGCAATCTAACTAATATAATAGATGAATCCGAGTCAGATGTATGATACGGGTAGGCTTAAAAAGTTAACAGGCCTGATGAGGAAAATGGCGCTGCGAACGAATGTATGCGATGAAAACGGTCACTACCTTATTGGTCCATTGAACAGTAACCGACTTAAGTCGTATATATTAAGAAAATAATAAGTATACGAGTAGATCTACAATATTAATCATATTTTAAAACATCGAATTAAAGCTTGCATATTTTCCTCGAATCAAATTTATGTTCGAATTGATTTCAATATCGTGATACTGATTCATACTTGCCTTCAGCAGCCAAATGCAGCGCAATTTATTAAAACTTTCGGAATTCCAGTTAATATACAACGAACTAACGATAAATAATTGTTAAACGATGGTTACTATTACTATCGAGTGCATTTGTGATCCATTTGGCTTGGTAGTGAAAAATGATTTAAACATAGAATATTGTCATAGAAATAAATGAACAGAAATGAAACATATAATATATGGAGATAATTTATTAAAAAACTAATCAAATAATGAGACTATTCATGTTATAGAAACTCTGAGATTTTTGTCATTCAAGTTATCAAATATATAAGACTTCTATAATTGTTGCCTCCAAAAATAAGCTTGTACTAATTTTAGTTTCCGTTCGTTACCATGCTCGTATTGTACTCCTGGCTACGGTATAAGTGGGGCAGGTCTCAGAAGAATGTATTCTTATCTGTTACTGTCATACGGCTGTTCCCTCCCTTTCTTTCTTAAAAGGAAAGATTACCACCGACATTATATAAACGCGTTCTGCAATCGTTAGCAAGACTTTTCGTTTCATTACTCCAAGAAAAAAAATACGAGGTTCCGCCGAAAGCACAACGCACACCGCCCAACACAAAAAACACAGTTCTGTGCAGAAAGAGAATAGAAAAAATTCAGCACCACACGCGTCGGCCGGCTTTCTTGGCAGAAAAATAAAATTAATGGCCGAGGATAAAAAGCAGTGATGCCCCTCAAACGATTATCAAGCGGGTCGCCATACTGATAGTTTTCATACAACATAATTTCACACTGTGAATGTAGTATTTACGTAAAACTTATCGGTTAAGCAACAATAAAAAAAATTGAAACAACTTCAACAAATATCTGAAAGTGTTAACTGTGCCATACAAACTTAAGAAAATCTTTTTCTTTCTCCATATCAGCTCCCTATGAACACCGAGTGGTTCCTTCTGTATTAATCTGCTAGTCGTTTTACATTCTCCGAGGTCATGCCAGTATCCTTAAATTTCATTGAAACGCTAAAAGTATGGATTCCAACCATTCGAAGGAAGAGGCAAGTAGAATTTGTGTTTCTGTAGCCACACCACATCTCCAGGGTTGATGAATATGAAATATTATACATTCATGAGATAATCGTGTTCACAATGTAATAATATATGTATATGTTATATCGAGTTAAAATTATGATATGACAGATTTTGCAATTCACAGTAAACATATAATTTAATTGTAGCGTGTAAATATTCTGCATGCGGATCGATGTGAGCTGACATATTAGAGCAACCGGCTCGGCGAACCCCGATGTGGTTTTGAAAGAAGGGCTGTAGAGCCACGATCGAACGGACGGCGGGCACGAAAGGAAAGTATGCGTCGGAGAAAAGGCGGCCCGGCGTGTATTGGGGGCCCTAATTTGAATATCGCGTGCCTTCACCCAATAATCCCGCCTAATGTCGGAGCTATGTACGCCACAGCACCTCCGACGAATAAGCTACGGGCTCATGTTTCCATTTTGACTGCATTAATTATTATTCTTAACCGGAGGGCTGAGGATAACGCTTACATAATTCACCCGATAATAAATAGCTCGCGGTGTTTTCGGTGCAATTACATGATAGGCAAAACACAACGACCGCAAAGTTGTGCTTTTCTCAGTGGGAAATTCCCATGGCTGAAGACATATACAATCTAAAAAAAAAAATTTAGTGAATATATATGCAACATAATGCAATTGTTTCCCGATATATGAGAGCTTACAAGTACGTAACGTGATGTTTAACAACACGATATAAAATTATGTAAGCAGACACAAAAAAACATGACGATTTAGTTCATAAAATAGAAATAGTATAATTGATAAAATCATACGAACATACTTAATATTGATTAACATAAGGGATAAATTATAAATATACAACTAAAGCGTACCGAGATTTTTTAAATCATAACATTAAAATTTTAGACATATCATTCAAAGAATTTATATAAATTTTGAAAATCGTAAATAATTAATTTGATACATTCATTCTTTAGGTACTACGCAAATATTACAATTCGATCAACGTAACATACAATGTAAGTTACTGACTTGTGAGAAGCTATATGTGAACGTTCAACAGTAAATACATTAATTTATTTAGTATTTTACTGATCGAATTGAAGATTATATTGCGGAATTATTAGTGAATTAAACCATTTTATTGTTTACTTTATACAATATAAGGATTGTCTGAAAAACGATTATGTTCGAGGGAAAATGATTCAAGAAACGGTTTTTTACTAGCATCATGCGAGCGGGCGTCTCGTTCACTACTGTTTACGAGGCTAACGTTATTACCGCGATAAGGATTAGGTTATTAATTGTTATTACAAACTTATATTGAATTTGAATCGTGCTCAATATCTTAAACTTAACATAAACATACCTTTTTAATTAAATATTAAACTTGCCAAGTTGTAAAATGTTTCTAGGTTGATGGCTTCTACTAGTGTTAGTATATTTCCAATACTTATAATGTTCTAAATCTGAATTTAGACATAAGAGATATTAAATTCTAAATTATTTAAAACTGGTAAACTTCCATATGTGAGATCACTG
>JAGVSQ010008867.1:0-14043 GCA_022683975.1 Rhyacophila evoluta | reverse complement strand
CGCCATCTTTAATTTTTTGACGTCTCAATAAATCGAATAATCGTCACTTTTACCGGCAAAAGGGTAAACTAGTAAGTACTCCTCATATAGGAAATAACCTTATAAAAAATGTTCACGCTATTACAATCTTAATTACCCGACATAAATATAATCTCAGCCATTCGTATCTTAGAAAGGTATTTGACAGTACTATTTCAACATTATCTGAACAATTTCAATATAAGAATACTGTTATCAATAAAATTAAATAATTATAATTACAACTAAAACAAATATTCCGCAATCGCTTGAATTTTAGAATATCATTTTTTCGAGGTAATACCTTTTTAACGAGCTAATAAATATTCAAGTGTCTGTTTTAAACTTACGTTTGACGTATGGTTTGATTTCAGCCTTTTGTAATTTGGGAAAGAATTTTGCCAACCGTTTCATTTGAGGGTCGTCTATAAATTCCATTTTATCTATTAGGGGAAATTTAACGATTGGCTCCATGTTTGGTTGATTTTATTTATTGACTGCTAATTTTAATAACACTTAAAAATACCAGATCGACGTGTCGCAAATCAGTTTTGTTATGACAGTTAACTTAGATACAATCATCAATATGTAAAAATATGTCGCCATATAAAAAAACATTAAAAACATATAAAATATGAAAATGTATTTTGCCTCTAATATAAGTAAGGTACAAAAACATTTTTTGTTTTCAATAAATTTCAGACTATATATTTTAAAATTCTAATAATTATACCTTCACAATGTAAAAGGTTCTAATTTTATCTCAAAAGTTTGTTAGGGAATCGCTCTATTATAAAACAGTAAAATAAAATTACATACGCAATAATACATTAATTTGTTAGATTCCTTATATTTTTTAGATTCTGTCAAAATTTATTTTGAATTTTATAACATTATCAAGACAAGATTATGGTGTAATCATCGAAATAATTTTCGCAATGATTTAGTAAATTAAATTAAATTTAATGTAATGTTAATATTTACAAACCTAATTGCACATATTAATGGCTGTAAAGTGAAGTCGATTCTTCGTATACATTCGTGCTACGGAGGCTTTCCTCTAGGGGTGAATCACTACTATCTAATGATGTAAGAAATATCGATTTTCCAGAGAGTACTGTTTTCAGCTTCCCGAGAGAAGTTAGGATCGTTTATCAATCGCATTTTAAATTAAAGCGCATAGCTGTCGGCGGTTTTCATTCGTTTCATATTAAAATTAAATAACGACGCATTTTTAATCGTCATTTTTCGTAGAAACGTTTGTATATTGTAATAATTGAACGTATTAAAAATTTCAAAACACAAGACTTGCATCTACGCCATTATCGAAAGGTAAGAAATTTTGTCATACTTTAATATTTAACTGCTATTGAAGCTATCATTAAAATTTATTGTAAAAATATGGTTACACATATTGTATCAATCAAATATACACCACTGCATCGCATTAAAAAAAATAGTGGATGGAAGGAGTATAAATATGAATAAATTCGTTTAAATAAACAGGACATATTATTTTTAAATGTATTTTGGCATTAAAAGTACATTTAAATAAAATTGCTATTCGGTATTGCATTCATTCACCTTTAAAGAATAAAAAAAAACGACAGCAAAATTTTTTTTCAATCATAATATTATCGACTTCCTACTAGTGGTTAATAGCAATTGATTTTAAATTTAAAACTATCTAAAACTTGTATACTATTATGTTATATCATTGTTTGCGATTCTGCCTTTTCTCTTGTGCAAAATGACGATGCATTTACAATTTCTTTTAGTAATCGGGTGAATATTAAAAAAAAATGATAGTTGGAAGTTTACGGTGAAGTAGCAAAAATAAAAAAAATGTTATTATTAAAATGTAATTGGAAATAAAATAAGGATTTAAAACAATATTTTAAAAAATACATACATATGGCTATATTTCTATATAATCCAACAATAGTAACTTGCTGAGGCCAGATGGATAAACGCATGGGCCTATAAATCGTTCAAAACACGATATTGCGAGTTTTAGTGCTGTATCTACGTAAAAATACAGCATGGAAATTTAGATGCAGGATATATGATCCGATGGGTTGGCGTATTGTTTAGCGATAAATCTTCGATATTGATTGTTTTTGTGTCCTGGGCTTGGTCACACAAATTGACATGATTGCATTTGATGCGTATTTTTTTTACCACACTAGTTCCGTAAATATTTTATATCAGATAGTGTTTTTACTAAAATTGGTCACCAGTTTTTCGGAAAATCTTTTAAATATTCTTTAGATATTGTAATCGTTGATTTTATATAGATGCCTTCATAATGGAGCTCTATGCCAATGCTCCGCGACCTTTTGTGTTACAGAGCATATCGAAGTTTTCTTAAGCCAAGAAATGTCGTAGAAGCGTGAAAAGTATAGTAATTCTGAAGATATCGATATTTTTTATGACCTTCAAATTGTATCCTTATTTAAATTTGATAGTGACTGAAAAACAGTTCGAAATGCCGAATGCCGCCATAGTGGCGAATCAAATATGTTTTTATTATTGACAAATTATTTGATCATTCTTCTTTTGTTTGGAGAAATGTCTCCCGGCACAGCAGTTGCGGAACAATGCTATATTTGATACTGTATACTGAAAATAATATCGATTCTCAAACTTTTACGTGTCATTGCCATGAGCGCCCACCTCTGCGCTTTCGATCTTTGGCATTTACTTATAGAATTTACAACCTTATTATGTGGGTTCAATTTATTAACAGATAGATTATTGTGAATTATTTCAAATCACAATATTAATTAAAAACCAATTCCTTCTTCTTTGATCTTCCTCGTGAAACGTGTAGTCGATGACCTTGGTTCATTCCAAAGGATACTAGCATTCATTTTTATTCTAAAAAATAAGTAATAATTAGATTGCAAACAAAAATTGTTTTATTCATATATACACACCCGTTTCCGTGTGTGCTATGGTGCAACAAATGTTAATCACATTATACGTATCGAGAATGGACCAGAAATATCTTCTAAATTTGAATAAATGAAACAAATTTGGAAAACATCGGAATACGTATGAAAATGATGGTATCTGTTAAACCAGTAATATAATTATATATATTTATTATATTACCATTAGATACTATTGCATGTATCTGACAGTAGCAAATTTTTGCTCTCTATACGAGATGATGAATTTTTGAAAATGCCATTAGTTTATCAATTGCGTAGATGTCATTTCAATTTATTACTTTGTTATAACAATTTACACTTATTTAACTACTTGCTAGGTTTTTTCGACGCTCTTCGTGAAAAGTATCGTGTATATTTTGAACGGTCTCCGCGATATGAATTGGTGGGCTTATAATAACGCAATCCCCTGGCTACTGTTCCACGATTCCGTCGTCCGGTCGCCAGATTCCAAGCAATTGGAAGAAGAGTTTGCTTAAGAATCTCTCAATGCTTCTACAATATATACCTGCCCTAATAAATTTAACCGTTGCTGCATGACTCTTGATATTACACGGAGATGCTAGATCCACTTGATAATTTTCGATATCACTATAAAGTCGAACCGACTTCCAATCGATTACTAGAGTGCAAAACCTGTAAATGTATTATGTTAGATATAGCACGACAAAGAGGTCCTAAATCTTATAAAGTTAATGAAAATCTCAAATTATGTATCTCGAAATAAGACAATGTCTGTAAAACTCTAAAGATATGATAATGTTGGATGAACGAGATATACTCGTACATTTTGTCTGAAAGGCAAATCTAATTGTCGCTGGATCGATGAAAATGTTAAGTTCACAGGACCGAGAGTAACAGATCCAGTTAAAGGCAATGATCCAATGATCCGACAAAAGCAACAATTAATATTATATAGCATTAAAGCCTCATTACTCTTGATGCGCATGTGAATTTGATAGGCAATGATAACAGGAAATATTGGTAACGTTATGGTGATAACAATAAGAATTATAATGAGCACGGCGCTAGAGCCTGAGGTGGGCATGGTTGTCTCAAATAATTTCATATTATGTAATATTATTCATCCATCAATCCTGATGTTTATATTACTTTAGTTGGCATATTCTAAAAGGGGAAAGCTACTCATGCTGATACGAGATTCAAGGCAGAAACTTGTTATACAATTGGGCTCACATACTGAATTACGGTGCTAGGGGGTCGATCGATACACTTTAAGTTAAAAAGTGGAATAAAAACTAAATTATACGATTCCATACTATAGTAATAGTATGACACACTTATTCAGTAAATGGATTTGTTAAATCGATATTTTATTGCGGACTGATTCGTTGATGACGCGAACTCTTTACTAAGCATTGACCCAGTGGCGTATGTGGCGTGAGATACACCTGCATACATTATTGAACTTTTCAGTTCACTTTACTCGGCATCAAAATTGCTTAATCGATTAATTAAAATCAATTGTATGCGTCCTCAATGCTTATACAGTATAGTCTTGATTATCCGTGCTAATGCTGCGGAAGAGGGGGCCGTAAAATCGAAAAACAGGGATAATCCGAACTATGGTAGATATAATTATGAAATATGGATATTTTTTTTTATTACTGAAGAAATATTGTTTGTCGTCAGTCGTGGCCTGTTGTGGAATTTCCAATCCAAATTGCTCTAAATTTTCTTTCAAGCTTTAGGTTTTCTTGTTTTTTCAGCTTTCACGCCGCCTCAAATTTATTTCCTACTAGAATCCACGGTTTCTCGTTTTTTAGCTCTCGAAGCAACAAAATTTTTCCTTTGTTGTAAAGCTTTTTTATTCGTGGTAAATTTACTGTTTATAAACTTTTGCAAACATGCATTTATATATTTGAAGGCGAATAAATTTATTTTTGAATCATAAACAATCCTATAGTTCAATTATTTAAAATAAATGTTTTTTCATTTAACACAGTTGATCCTTGAACTAGATAAGCTGCACCAAGATAATCAATAGTACACTATATTCAGGATTGCGATACTTTTTACATGAAACACATTATCCGTAATCTTTAGTACATTGAAAACATTTTGCAAACATAATGAAAATAGTGCAAATAAAACTTTTGTTGTTTCTCTGTTTTGGTATAATTATTTTATTTTGTTGTCTTAGCTAAATTAAAATATTATGCACTCCACTGTATAAACCTGCTTTCAAAAGGGTAGAAATAATGATATGCGTACTGGTAATTTTGTCTGCTGTCACGATAGAAATGATACGGAATTTTCACTATGACTCATCATTACTGGAATCTACATATAACTAATACTTTTTTTGTAATCATAAATTTAATATTGTACACACAATTATTTATCTGTATTTTTCTAAAAAATAAAAAAATTCATTAGACTGATTGCATTTCACAATGCCAGAACATCCCTGCGTATATTACTCAAAACCACCAGCACTATTTTAACTATTAGTTGAGCGTTCAATCAAGCTCGAGCAAATCTACATGATGCATGATTTTGTTTTATTAAGTTTTTTAACCAATACATATCCACTGAAATTTTTAATTTTACACATTCAAAAGGGATATATAAGATTTCGAGTGTAGCTACTCTTATACAATATTATATTACATTTAAACAAGGAAAAGGTTAATATTTGTGTCTTTATTATGATTTTTGTGTCTTTTCAGGTCGGTGTCTACTCGCCCCCCCATAAAAGGTTAAAAACCACATGAAAGTATAAATATAAAAGACACGATTAAAATATATATGTATAATATATAATCACCCCTATTTTTCTACGCGGTGTTTTATATGCTTTCCAAATGAGAGAGTAAAATAAATATTTTGTACTCGCTTATAATAATATATAAGATATATTCAAAATCATACCGACTGCATTGAATCAGTTTAAAGAAAATAACGACATTATCACTTGTAGATGTAAATTTTGATAAAAAATCTTTTAACCAAATGAGAAATTGATTTTGTCAGGCTACCCGAAATAAAAGAGAAAAATTATGTGCTGAGATATTGGTTATTTTTTTATTATATTTTATTGATTTATTAAAAAAATTATATATATTAATTGAGCGGGGGATAGTCGAGGGAGTCCCCCGTTTTATAAAGATTTCACCAGACGTAACGAAGGTCACAAAAATAGGTAAAACGGGGAAAGGGTTTGTACTGGGGTGGCAGAGTCCGATGAGCAGGGTGTCCCGCCCGTCGCCACGCGGATATGTTACTATAGAGGCGGCTTGTAAGAGGAACATCCAGAAGGGGACGTCCGTGTACGTGGATCAAAACTACGAGTTTGGACTGCCCATCTCTTTAGGGGATCCCGTAAGGGTTGCTACCGGGTCATGTCGCTACCTAGGGAATGGAGTTTTGTACAGGTAAGCAATTGTTTATTTTATACGTAGGCCACACAGTTTTGCACTTGTGGCCACTCATAAATACTTATTTGAATTTCGAATGGGATTTCTGTTTACCCGATTTATTTAATTTTACATTCTTTTTTATTATAAATAAAAGTATTATTTTAAATAAAATATGAAAATATACCCATAATATAATTACGCAAGTTCAGTTTTTTTACGTAAATTCAGTTTACTATGTCATAATATTTCTTCGTGATCAAGTCGTAAAGGAACCAAATTTCACAAAAACATCTGCATACCAATATATGTATTGTAAATTGTGTCATATATATGACTTATACTATTACTAGTGTGCATACTAACAGGAAAAGTCTTTTGAAAAGATTTTTTTCTTAAATATGAAGTTTAATAATGAAACATTTTCTAAAAACAACTTGAATGATTTTTCCTTGCCAAATTCCATTTTCAATTTGAAATTTACGTCTTCTATTAGTATTATTTTTAACCCTTACCTATTATAATATTTTTCAAATTTTAGAATCCTTACAAGAAATGTTGTAATGTTTGATTATATCTGATTATCGTAATATTTTCACTAAATTCCATTTCTTTTCCATTGTGCCATTAAACATATATATGTAAATGATCTTTATTAACGCTAGTCGCTGTTGAATTTTAGACTTTCTTTTAGCTTCTCTTTTCCTTTTGTATTTAATGTTGATATTAATGATAATGTTATTTCTTAATATTTTGATACTGACATCAGGGCCGTGTGGTAGATTTTCTCAGTATGATGCAAGTCTTCTCGCCCCTCTCGCGCGCCGATTTTTTTTTTCATTTCTGTTCAAAAATTATGGTGTCTTAGAATTTGTACGTTCGTACATTCGTCCAGATATTTTGTTCGTAATTTCTACTTTCAGACGTTGTGGGTCGTGTAATTCAAAAATATCGGCTACCTTCTCAGCATGGTTTGTGCGTTTGGAACATAAGCATTGATTTCGCCATTTTTATCGCTTTTTACGCCGTCTGATGCAACCACGTCCACAACTACATAGCACGACACGGCCCTTACTGACATTTTTAGATGTAAAATTACGAAAACGAATTAATAATAGACGTTGCTTTATTGGCTGTCATATTTTGGTTTGATTTTTCAGAGATGAAAAATTTATGTATACTATCATATTACGATAGTGCTTTATTTAGAGAGTATGTATTATTTAATCTCAATATGTATATATATATTTATAATTATTACATCATAATGTTATTTTAATAATAAAGTTTCTGCGTTTATTTCATCATTTTTCAACGCAAAGAATATAATAATGCACCCCGTGTAAGCCTGTAAATACCTGTAAAAAAAGGTAATCATCGACATCTTTGTAAAATACATGCTATCAAGGGAGTTCATTGCTTACACCAGGTTATTGTACCACTGATTGAAGAATAAATTTATATTAATGGCTTTTTTAGTAGGTGGGTTAATCTATTCGTCGACCTACTCCCCTGTACCCAGTAGCGTGCCGTACAATATAAATATTCGTAAAAGTAACTAGTCGTTAATGACTTTTTGTATCCAGAGTACCAGTCGTGCAGCTACATATTCAGTGCCCAAAAGCAAAATTGTCTTGCTTCTTGGAAGAGTTCTAGCGAAATTTATTTTCTATCTAATTTCCTTATTTCGATTTAAAAAAATACTTAATAACAATTTATTTGAAATTCAAGACATTATAACAGTACGATATTTAATTTAATAAGTAATTTCGCTGTGAATAAATGTAGTTCCATAAGCACGAAGTATCTACTAATATTTAGTACACTTAAAACTGTTTTGATAAACGTACTTATGCACGTTTAGTTTTCACATAAAAAACTCAAATTGTTGGTTTTTCGCTTTTTTATACCACGTTTTCGTGTTCTTTTTTTATTTCAATCTTTCGTATTTTGCGTCCCATGATTAGTGCGCCTGGAGCAGCTCGCTATAACTGCTCCACTGCAGTGTACGTATAGAATAAGAAGTGTGGAACCTTGAAAGCAGAACTAAATAAAAGCTTATAAAAAAGTGATTAAGCAACTCGGGAGCCTCGTTGTTTTCATTGTTTAATATTAGTCAAATTGAAATACAGTATAAGTTGATAAACAATCCTAATACAATATTTTATTGTTTTCTAGCAGCTGTTATAGATTTTTTTAGTTCGTTATTCATAAGATCTTATCCTACATATTATTCTTTTTTCATGTCAGTTCATTAAGTGGCGCATATGGACACTACGCGGTGCCTCCAATAATCCCTGTTATTATTTCCATTACATTTTTCATGTAGCATTGCGTAGCTCCGCTAAATATATCCTATCGATGGTATTTAGTGGCCTTCTAATGAAATATAATATGTGTATACATTAAATTCTGCACACGTGCTAATCTATTAGGCTGCCGAAGCGCGATAATTTCTCTCGCTCCGTAAGTAAGGATGGATCTATACATTGTAAACAGTTAACATATTTTTCATAAGAAGTAGCTATCAGCCAATCGTTATATTCGTAGGAACTAGGGCATTTTAGAATTGAAGAAACCATTATATCGATGTGATATTAGAACCCATATTCTCCACCATCGGAGCGTACGTTGAGCACTTACAAAAATCTTCTCAAAATACGTCTTTAGCATGCAAGAGCTGTACTTTATTTATAGACTATGCAAATCTCATTGTTGCATTGCATAATTTGCACTTTCGTAGTAGACATGTTAAGAAATACAGATCGGCAAATCTTCAGATAAACTCCTTCATTGCAACTTGCTTTGCGGTAATTATCGAAACCAAGAAGTTATAAATCCCTTTCCACTCTACTCATACTTAACAACTGTAGTAATGCAGGACTTTGTCTCCTCCAATCTCGAAGATAACCGCTATTTACGTCGAAACTATATTATTTTCAATTTTGCTAATGTACCTGGCCCACCGGAGACGTTTCATATCGATAATTTTGTCAACGTCGCAATGTTCAATTCCATAGCAATGTTTTCTTGATGGTTGGTGGTGCTATGGTTGAAAACAGAAAGCTGGGGTTCCCTAAATAATTATTGAAAATCTTATTATAAGAATAAAGTTATCGTCTGTTTTTTTCCTACTCTGATCGAGAAAACAGCATCCCAGCTATGCAGTCATCATGATTTCGTTACCTTTTTGTAAAAGTAAAAGTTGTTTTATTAGAATAAATTAAACTGCAATTATCTCTGACTCGAACTCATCACACGTTGGCGTAAAAATAAAAGTTTTACAGAAAATAGTTTTTTTTGTTGATATTTTGTACGGTAAAAGGATACTGTTATTAATGTTACGTTTATTTATGTATAATATGTATATGTGAGGCCAAGAGAAGGAATATATACAAAGTCTCTAACTGTTTAAAAAAAAACATCGCACGCCAATGGTCAAACGTAATTGCAACCTTAAGTAGGTTAGATATTCAAAATTTCACCCCAAGTGGCCTGAATGGGCTGTAATTACGTTTTGAAATGTTAGATTAATGTTAGACTTGTAAATTGCCTTGAAACTGACGAAAAGACAATAAATAAAATCGAAGCTCCCTATTGGAATTCATAAAACTCGCTATCAAGATACAAAGTTGAAAATATTGGCATTTAGGTTGGAATTTTATACTTTTTGAAATTTTCGGTCATTAGCCTTTTTATTGTTTAGTCATAATGCTACACATTAGCTATCTACGCCTCTTGATGCATTCAGACTGCGTAAACTGAAATGCAGCTTGATTTTTTATAATTCATTCGCGGACACTCCTTAATTTGCAGAATAAATAATGAATTTAATTAACTGTTTTAATTTTTCAGCAAGGATTGGTGGCAAACGGCGCTAGTGTCGACCATTTGCCAAGACAAGATGGCGCCGTTGGGGAATTCCCTACACTCTCGGTCACCATACCAACGGATGAGGTAATTGAACATTCTTAAAATTCGGATTCATTCCAAACAAGGACTTGTGTACCTCTGGGACGCCTTTGGAACTTCAAAGAAATAAAATCACAATAAAGCCTAAAAATGTGCGAATAAGTGACAGATACATGATGGAAAATACCATGTATCTGACTAGTGTTGGACTTGGAACTTATTTATTAGAAAGTGACCCTACGGCACATTATTTAAGAATATTTAACGTTCATTACTCTATCCTCTATAAGTTTGAGTAGGTCGTCGTGACCAATGGTTTAAGTAATCCTTGTAAAATGTAACTCAATTATAAACTTTAAAAATATGTTTTATAATTGCTATCTATCGTTGTGAAGCAAATAGGCGGCCGTGATTGACGGGTTGAGTCGATATGCCTATGATGTGTGATTAGATGTAGAAGGAGTGTTTCATAAATTGATTGACAACTGGTAGGTATCAGGAAAAATAATTGTTCGAAATAAATGTACACATTGTGGAGATTCACAATATACTCTATATTATTACAGCATTAGAGTGGAAATTTAAAAAAGTATAGGATGTTATTTTTTCTATAGGTGGTCGTCCCCATGGACGTGATGTCCAGTTCTTTGCTGTCGGTCCAATCGGCTCCTGCTCTGGAAGCCAGCACCCCCGCTACCAGGCCACAGCACTTACCGATCACCACACACAAGGTGAAGATATTATGTAACAGTGTTTCTCAACTTTTTTTGGCTTGTGGCGTAGTTTTCAGTTGAAAAAAAATGTAATATATTATAGATATAGACCCAGGTTGAGAAACACTATTCTATACAATCGATTTATCATCATTATCAACCTAGCAAATAAATGGATTATCAAACTACATATTTAAATAAATATTGAACAAGAAAGTATTATAGGAGCATGCGCAGGTAAGGTTATTATTATGCATATAGAAGGACAAGCATTTTATGAATGACAAATATTCACTATGTTTTGTTGACAGCCATGCTACCTTCAGAGCCCCCCAGATACGAACCTGGAAGAAGAAGACAACCTGCTGACGATTTCTAGCCTAACAGCTAGGCCTCTCATAGCAAAGTCTAAGGCGCTCAGGAAAGGACCAGCCACCAGTCCCAGGTATTTACTTCACTAATCAAAAACTAAAAGAACCTCTCGCTATGTCACCACATCTCCTAAGGTGGGCATTTAAATATATCTGCATATATTTATTGTTGCATGACATTTAAAAAAAATCTAGATGTAAAGATTCCAAAACTATCGTTCTTGGCATTCTGCGCTATATCGATATATCGTCGATCAGCAGTCAAAGGAAAAATACAAATATTAATAAAATTATTTATTATTCCATAATTACTCTCCATGGATTCATTTTAGAACAAATAAACAGCAATACTAAAATAAAATTTTGTGGATTAATCAGTTTTTTTAACATATCCACTCTAAACATTGAGCACATGCGTTTTAATGACTAAAAAATGTAACAATTTCTCAGTTGATTTTCATCATGACTTAATATAAGTTTTTTAAAATATCACAATTGTTTTACTTTATATTTTAGTAAAAATATACTGTAAAATTCCGCTATAGCGAATACTGAAATAACTAATGTATTATGGCGGACCGGAAAAAAGGATATACCTATGTGACATTCCTTCTGTAATTTCAGTATAATGAAATGAAACCGGTAGTCCCAAGAGTTTCGTTGTAAATGAATTTAACTGTATACAGATTGAAATGTTAATACTAGTATAAAAAAAGATTTTTGACACAAATTCACAGCAAAGATTTAAATTAAACCATTAGGAAAGATGTTTTAGACATCGATGTTTTGTATCTGGATTTGATTTTATATGTGTAATTTTATTTTATCATTGGTATGAAATTTTCAGTCAGGAAGAGGCTCCGGATGGGGGATTTGGCTGGTTTGTAGTTCTCGGAGCTTTTCTGGTACAGTTCTGGGTGGCAGGTCTCGTAAAATCTTACGGAGTCCTATACGTTGAGGTCTTGGAAACGTTTCCGGGGTCATCAGCGACTATGGCATCATGGGTTCCAGCTATTTTGTCTGCACTTTGCTTAGCTTTGGGTAATTATTATATTTTTGAATTATAATTCACGCATAGTAATAAAACTAATTCCATTTGCTTTTAGTAATTTTCAATTGTCTATTTATTTAACTCAATGGATTAAGGGTATTTTTAAGTAATTGTTTTATCAAATGGCATTGGTTTTCAAAGGAAAATCGTGTTCTTTGAACATGGTATTAAGCATTGGTGAAATGTACCCGTGTTCTATGTAAAATGTATCTAAAACTTTCTCAATGCAAATATTTACCTCTTTTTCTATAGTTACATCTTCCAGGAAACGAACGACAAGTTATCTAAAGTCATCAAGCAACTGATTGTAGCTGATAATATAGTCATATTAAAATGTAGCAGCATTGTATCTGAATGATTTCACCTTACTATGGTGTGTGATAAAACTTATCTACATATGTAAGTTATTTCTTATATTTCAGCTCCAGTCAGTTCAGCACTATGCCAGAGATTTTCATGTAGATCGGTGGTCTTCATCGGCGGGCTATTCTGCACTGCTGGGATGGCATTCAGTTACTGGGCTACCTCCCTTCTTCACTTGCTTTTTACTTTCGGAGTTTTGACAGGTAATAAATAATCAAAATTGCAAAATTGGATACATAAAATTTGTATTCATTTGCTACTATTTTAAAATGTGCTGGATTATAGGCGGAGCAAGTTTCTTTATCTGCCGCTAGCGGATCACCGAGATGAACTGATCCACCCTCTGCTTTTTCAGTTTTATCTGTAAATATGGTGAATCATGTTAATCTGATGTTGAAACTGACTCTATTGGTCAATTGAAAAAGCAGTTTTTTTGCTGAAGAAAGAAAAAGTTATTGGTTAAACATCGTTTCATGGCAGTCGAGAAAATCATTATCATGAAGACAGTGATATCAGGCTTTAAAAACATATCGTATAATAATAGGGTTTCGTTAGATGAGAATCATGGATATTGCAATGTACGCCAGTTGATTTCAAATTGGATCTCTGACGCTTTATGTCTTATTTCAAACATGTATTGGAAGACACATTTATAATATTGTAAGTTAACATTTCATTATGTAACAATATATCTATGGTTAAATTGCCTTGTTATAGGAATCGGAGGTGGACTATCTACAACACCCGGAATCATCATCGTTTCGCAATACTTTGAGAAACACAGGTAAACATAGTAAAATAGATTATATCCGCCAGCATTATGGGGAAATGGGGTTCACGGATATGAGTCCCTTTTCTGCGCGTATGTTTTTAATTTTTAATGCATGACTTGACCGGCAAAACAGGAATGCCTGTTTGAAATGACTGGCTGATAAGTAGCTAAATTCTGTTAACTATACTCATATGGTGTTACTATGCCACGAGCCTGTTAGATCATAAATAATCTTTAAATCTTTCTGCTGTATTCAGTATTAGAATTATCTTATTAAACAGTTTTAGTATATTGTTCATTTATTTTAATAAATGACACTTTGGTTTTTCTTTCCAGAGCATTAGCCAATGGTATATGTGTGAGTGGAACGGCAGCAGGCAGTTTCGTATTTCCAATGGTTATTGAACATCTTGTTGACAGATATGGATTCCACGGAACTATTCTACTTTTGGGATGATGATTTACACTGGGCAGCAATACAACATACAGTTTTTAATGTACAATCATGG
>JAGVSQ010008866.1:0-14043 GCA_022683975.1 Rhyacophila evoluta | reverse complement strand
GGAAGTTTACCAGTTTTAAATAATTTAGAATTTAAAATCAATTTCCATCAAGTCATCAGTCAAAAATATTAATTAATTATCAATAACTGATTTACCGTTTCCTCTAAGTCAATTTCTACTTCCACTCCATGATAAATCGTATGAATATCCACAATACACTTAAAATATCATCTGAATTTTTAATCCACCTGTGAGGTTCTGGTTTACAACACATGATCGATTCTATATGTTTGTCAAATTCAAATATTAACTGACTTAACATATATCTTTTTTTTTCAGGTTATAAAATGTTCCAGCCTATCGCTTTAGGGGATGCTTGTAGCCCTATTACCTGTCATGCCTGGAATAAGGATCGTACCCGTAAGTAAAGTATTTAATCCGGTTGTAAAACAAAACAATGTTTCAAAAATTTAGATGACGTATTTACAAGCACTTGTAATCTGAAGGTGAATTTCTCAGATGTTTGGCTGACTTCTACTGTTCTATTACAGTATTATATTAATTATAAAGGAATTTCTCTACCATTTTATGTCATTGAATTTATTTTACTTTTTCTGCTCTCAGGCAATTTTTTTTTGATATGTAAATGTAATATTTATTTGAATTTTTTTCATAGAAATCGCGATCTCTCCCAATAACCAAGAAGTGCAAATATTTCAAATGGATGGTTCTGAATGGAAACTCACTGACAATCTCAATCAGCACGACTTGCGAGTGATGGGAATTGATTGGGCACCAAATACTAACCGTATTGTGACATGCGCTGTTGATCGTAATGCATATGTGTGGACCTTGGGAGAAGACGGCAAATGGTCTCCAACATTGGTACTCCTTCGTATTAATCGTGCGGCCACTTGCGTCAAGTGGTCTCCTCTTGAAAACAAGTTTGCTGTCGGATCAGGAGCTCGCCTTCTCTCCGTTTGTTATTTCGAAAAGGAAAACAATTGGTGGGTATCGAAGCACATCAAAAAACCGATCCGCTCCACTGTCACGACTCTCGACTGGCATCCAAACAATATACTGCTAGTGGCTGGATCTGCAGATTTTAAAGTTAGAGTATTCTCTGCCTACATTCAGGCTATTGAAGAGAAACCGGCACCAACGGTATGGGGGGACAAATCAACTCTTGGACAGATGCTGGCTGAATTCCCTAATTCTCCATCCGGTGGCGGGTGGGTCCACAGTGTGTCATTTTCAGCCGACGGAAACAAGATCGCATGGGTGGGGCATGACAGTTCTATTAATGTAGCTGATGCTACTAAACCAGGAAACAAAGCGGTGAAGTTGAAAACTGAATTTTTACCATTCATGGGGTGTACATGGGTTACGAATAATTCAATGATTGTCGCTGGTCACAGTTGCATTCCACTCTTGTACAATGTTGATGCTGATGGACAGATTCAGTTTGCAGCCAGACTGGATAACACACAAAAGAAAGAAGCAGGAGGGCTGTCAGCCATGAGGAAATTTCAGTCGCTGGACAGGAATGCTCGTATCGAAACTAATGATACTAATTTGGATTCAATGCACCAGAATGCTATAACATGCGTTTGTCTCTATGATGGTAATAAAGCAAGGGCTCAGAAGTTTAGCACATCCGGATTAGACGGACAACTTTTCATTTGGGATTTACGGATGCTTGAAAATTCTATTCAGGGATTGAAAATTCACTAAGACAATGCTCATGAATATTTTACAATACAAAGTTTATTCCATTTTATGCTTTTGATGATTATTGAGACGGTTATGCTATTAATTAAGATTTTGGAATATCTTGTAATTTTTACTTGTTTCTTAAGTTTGTTTAATGATATGTGTTGTATAATATTTTCAACTTAAATAAATCAGTATTCATCTAATTTAATCAAAAGTTTTATTCAAATATAATAATATATTGGTGTTTATAGACTAATTATTATTTTTAACATATTTCTAATTGCACATAATTAATCTAAACATGTTTTTTGTTTATCCTAAATACACTTCATATATCACATGTTTAAAATATAATAAATATCTTACAACACAAAAATCCATATTATAACAGAATATAATAGGACATAGCCTAAATTGAAATTTATTGAAACGTAAACAATTTCTATAACTATTCAGTAGCATAGGCATTCAAGACTACTAAACGTGATTTATAAATAGTATATTTAATTATAGGATGTGTCAACAGTATTAGTTTTATCAATATTATTATTTTAGGAAGGCCAAAGTCTCAAAAACCGCTATGTGCAAGGTATAATTTTGAATACGGGACCGATTCGAATGAACGCTCTTCTAAGCACCGATCTTAATTCCGGTTTCAGGTCAAAGCATGTAATCTCACATAGAAGAGGGTAGTAATTTGAAACGTGTGCAGCAAACTGAAATGAAATGGAAACATACATTAGAAATATAACTTGATTACAAGACATATATATGTACTTATAATCCAATCCAATAAATAGTAAAAAATCACAATGCACATAGTCATTTATTGGCTGACAAACATTTGATTACAAATTAATTTATTTGATATAGAAGTGTATAAGGTTGTTACTAACATTCTATTCTCCCATTCCATATCTGATGATGTCAGAGATAAATGACAGCTTTAAGCTCAACATGGCAAGTATATTTTCTGTCTGTTTTGATTTCAATTGAATCAAAAAATCCGCAGACTTCATCAATCTTCCCTTTTTAAATCTCAGTACTAATTTCTCAATCTGACACTAATAAGCAGTGAAAATGTTAAGTAAGAGAAGCTAATAAAAATAATTAAGTTAAATTTTTTATCACTCACCCTATCATCAGGCATCTTTAAAATTCTCGTCAAAACTAACAGAAGTAAGGATGTCCACGAATCTCGATGTGCTTCGCTACTTAGACTGATGAAATACTCCAACGCCTCTTTGCTCACACTTATCAATCGGTGCTCAATCTTGTGCCAGTCTGTCCGCCGTGACTCGTCGCAATACATTTTGAAGAGAATTCTCAGCACGCACGCCAGTGACTGAGATTCTTGCTTCAAGAGATTGGGTTTCACCGATCCTTTGAAGCTAGCTTTCCACAAAATATTTCGTTGATCATTATTGGAATTGAACGCTTTTGCAAACCGGTGACTCTGTAGAAGGCAATCAGTGAGTTGGAACAAATGTGGAGAACTGAGCAATCTGTACATGCCTTGTTCCTCGCGTTGACATTCAGCTGCTCCTCCATTGCCTCCTGCCATGTCCGCAGCGGCCAAAGCTAATGTTTCAGCATCTTCCTTCCGAGAGGTTGCAGGGAAGAACACAATATTATCTATAGTCTGAATCAATTCCAACTGTACAACACATTTTATAGAAAGTGCATAGAATAAATTGTTTCCGGTTTTCATATCGTCATTTGAAGAGGAACCTGACATTTGGATGCTGGGTCTTTTGAGAATGCCCTGTTTAACTGATGGGATGTCTCCATTTTCCGTATGATTATTGCTGCCTTTTCCTGATTCTGGTTTCCATGTTAAGAGAGTATTTGGAATAGTGCTATTAAAAATGTCCAACATACACTGACATGTCTTATTCCATGTGTCTTCATCAAATTTGGTCCCATTAGATATAACCAAATTTTCGAGGCAGTTTGTTCCAGACCTCGCGAGTTGTTCATTGTCCTGCTGAACACACCAATGCAATTGTGCATAAAGTTGCTCAAGAAGGAGCGATCCTAATACGTCAAAATATTGAGTGAAGACATCCACAATTGCATACAATGCATGGTTGCATGTAGTAGTCATCCACTCGTTCTTTTCGAGCTGGTGTTCAGGTAATTTCATATTGTCAAATATTCGGAATAAGACATTGAATAGATCTCTCCACCAGTGCGGTTTGTATGCGTCTCCGTGAGTCTTCACAATTTCAAATAAAACCGTCAAGCCTCTGGTTCGTACATCCAGTTTGCACCTTGACACAACACAAGACAATGAGAAAAGTAGTGGGAACCACCCTCGGAGCCAAACTCTATCGTCTTCAGGGGCTCCAGCCTCTGCTTCCATGCCAGCATGTTCCGAAAATAGCTGTGGCGAGACACTAACACTTAAAGCGCAAGTTCTCACTAAACGAATGGCCTCCATGGATGTATCGGGAAATTTTGCATTACAAGCAAACTCCGACAAGCACTTGACAGCATCTTGGAATGAGTCAATCATTGCCGGAAATTGTTTTTCATATAATTCTGTAATTATTTTTCCAGTAGTCTGGAAAGCCAGATCAACAATGGCTTCATCATGGTCACCTGCCGCTAGATGAAAAACCGAGAAGATATTCTTCCAACCGGACCGGATGTTGCGTGCCTGAGAGTTCACCATTTGTGCCACACAACGGACTACCATATCTCTTATGGTCGGTGATACATTCTTCTTCATAATATGCTCGAAAGGCCTTAGAAAGTCTTTCTGGAATCTGAAGTTTGCAAATTCTCCCTTTTCAATAAACTTCATGGACAGTTGCCGCAGAGAATCTACAGCAAAGAATGAAATGTCTTCATTAGAATTGCAGCCCACAGCGTTAAAATGATCGCCCAGTACTTGCCAGATGCGAGACCACTGTAACCTGATTCTTCCCATATTGTAATACGAGATCTCAACAATCTTCTGTAGTGAAAACATCCGAGGATTTGTGGGATGACTCAATTCGTCCAGTGATATTTGACACAAAGCTTTGACAAAGTCAACTATAGCGTCACCATCCAGCCGAGTGGATCCGGTAAATATTCTATCTACAGCAACCACCACGCTCTGTGAACTTGTTTCTCCGATGTGTTCTTTGACGCTTGGATCAAGTGCTGTCAGATTCAATTTCAAAGGATCAGGTTGTGGTTTACTATTAGAACTAGATAAATATTGCGGTCTCACTCCAGTCCCAATAAGCTGAGCCAATTCCAACTGTGAAATGCATCTCACAATATCCAACCAACTGCTGCCCAAATAGTTTCCATCTGTATGGGCAACAGTGATCAATGTTTTTATTGTATCTATGTTTTTTGCTTTCATTTCCGTGATTGGAGAATTGGCTGTAAGAAGAGTGAACCTTGCAAGGGCTTGAACATAAGCATCACGCTCAAGGCTCATGTGAAATATGCAAGCTATGCGAACAGCACACCGTATTCCATCTAGACACAGTGAAGCAATTTCTGGATCGTCGCAATCCTGCAAGCCCACAGAGAAAGCTGCCAGGAATGGGGTCCACGCCATTTTAAACATTGGCCTGACATGTTCTAGATGCTTTGCGGTTGTGAATGGCATCTGAACATGTGAAACCGATTCCATTAAATTTTTTGCAGCCGATGATATAACTTCCATTTCCATATTCCAGATAAATTTCCTCTTTTTTTCATTAGCTATCATCTGTTTGCCAGGTTTGTTGGTGGTGGTTTTCATTTTAATCTCATGCCCAGCAATCTCATCATATATTTGAGAGAGATATTCTCTTGGCAGATCATTGTTATCACTAATTCCACGGTTTAGCTTGATGTATTGCTCTTTGGTCATTTTGTTTTTTACCTGAGGCGAATGTAAGTCTGTTGTTAACATAATAACCGAGAAAGCTAAAACATATACTGTATCAGCGCTTGTAAAGAGAGCATTATTAGGATTGCACACACAATATCTGGCGGCAAACTTTTCCATCAATCTATCAATTTTCTGGGCTTCTCCTGGTAATCTGAAACCTTCAAGGAAATATCTCAACGCGGCCACAATATCATGATCAGTAAAATTCATAGCATCTACATAGGCGTACATTACTTCTTTGCTATGATCATCATTTTCTCCCAAAAACTCTCCAATAAAAGTTTTTTCTAGCCGATCATCTGTGTGTAACCAATCGGCGATTTCTTTTACGGTTGTCCCTAAAAGACCTTGCTCTTGTAAAAATGCAACACCTTTTCTAGGTTTGCGGTTGAACATATCTATACCGGCCTCCCAGACTTCTTTTTGTTGCTTCAAAACTTCAAACTGTTCAGGCGAATCGAGAGTTTCGCGATTTCCTGCAATACTTGACCCAGTGGAATGTAAACTCAGACTTGACCCACCGTGAGACTTAATGCTCTGATGATCAGCTTCATCTCGTAGAACTCTTTCTCCAAGCGTAGTCTGAGAATTAGGATTGACGTACAAATCTTTGCTCCATTCCACCATACATTTCAAAATAGAGACTAAGCATTCGAGACCTCTAATTCTCATTGATTTTTCTTGATTTGGCGTGGCACCCAATTCTAGAGCTTGTCTACCTTGAGCAATCTTAGACAAGTCATTGACCAACCTCTGGAAAAGATTAGCAGCCGATAAATCACAATCATAATTCACATAGATATCAACCACACTCTGTGCATCACCACATATTCTAGTCAACGCCTGAATAACCATCCACTTATGTTCAAATGTAGAACTGGACGTTTCCAATATATTCATAAAAATCTCTTTAAAAAACACTTCAATTTGTTTCTTTAGATGCATTTTGAAGTTTGATAACAAAGCCAAGAAGATTGCCAGTGACAATTCAAACACTTCAGGAACTGAACTGACCCCATTTTTGGAGAGCGCAACACAGAGGTACTGTTTTATAGCAGTGATAAACATTTCATTTCCTCGAAATACTGGGCCAGCATTTTGAAGGATCGATAATAACAGATGAAGAGAGAGTATTTTAGATCTCAACTCGTGGGATTTTGGATCCGGGGTACCGTCTGGTAATGGTTTCATGGATAATTTGCATAGTGATCTGAAGACTAGGAATGCATCTTTTTGAAGAACGTGAGTGAACTTAGCTGTCACTGAATTATCGTTTTCGGAATGTGTTTCAACGCTTTCTTGAGAAGGCATCCTCGGTATACTCTGGTCTATATTTGTCTGGTCACTGCTTACAATACTGACATTGTCATTCGCTTCATACTGAAGATCGTTCTGTTCTAAAGACACTCCATTTCCTAATACTTGATTCAAAGAATTTTCAATGATATTGTCTATAATATCTTTTACAACAGTTTCTGCAGAAGTCTTTCTCTTGGGTTCCGAATGATTATTTTGACTAATTGGAATATCACTCGGTGTGTGGTTGCTTTTTGCTTCGTCATTCAATTTTTCTTCGGCTATTTTATTCTTACTGTCACAGTCTGCCTGCACTTCAGCTTCTATGGCTTGATTTTCCATTTTAGTAAATATAACATTTAACATTTGAGTGAGAGTCGCACGTGCCGTGGTTTGATTGATTAAATTACGACTAGCCAAATAGATGTTGTAGCATGTTCGAACCGCTAACAACACAGTGCCTTCGTGTACTTCTACATGCTGACTTGTGACAACTGTCAATAGAGCTTTGATAATCTGCAGCTGGACCCCTTCATCTGTTTGTGGGCCTGAAAAACATCCACATATTGATTCGACAATTCTGTCGATCAGTAATTTACCGGGTGTAGTGGAATCGGGTATATTTCCAGTAAGGTGGCCATAAGCAATGAGTTTTTGTAAGCAATCGAGAGCTGTGACAACAATTCGGGAGGCTTTGCTTTGACAAGCCAGTTCAAACGGCAAGAAATATTTCTCAGCTGTAATAATGTTTGCCTCGTCATTTTTGGGCAGTGGCAATGTACCAGAAATTTGAGTATCTCCTTCTTCTACTTGTCCCCCGTCCTTCAGCTCATTCTTAATATCATCTGTAAAATAAATAATAGTATATTTTATAATACAGTTAATAATTTACCACCAATCAATATTTTCGGTCACTTTAGTTCAGTTCATTGATGTATATACATATAAATCACCCAAAATCAGTGTCACAATTTTAAATCTCATAGTTGCATAAAATAATGTGTACATAGATGCTGAATATTGTAAAATATGTTGAGCAAATGGCTTGCAACCAATTCTCACAAAATTATTTCTTAAAATAATCCTCATATAGAGAAGAATTATATGCTTGGTATTAGGAACAAATAATAGTATTTTAGTACTCTGATTTCAGTGTTTAACGTGTTTTGTACAGTAAGGAATGGCAGTGCAAGAAACTTCTGTAGAATAGCTTAGAAAGATATGCCACATATTGCATGTGTTTATAGTATTTCATATAAGACAAATATATTGTTTACACAGTGGTTCCTAATGTTTGTTTTGCACAAACCGTATAATTTATTATTCAATTTATGTAAAAGATCGTAGAATTTGCAATACAATAATGAAAATTACACACGTTGTATGGAACAAAACCATATCGATTAAAATATTTTTTAATAAAATGCGTTTTATTCATGTGTCGAATGAACACATTCAATATTTAAAAAAAGAAGATTTTTTTAACTACATTTGTTCAAAATGTAGAGCTTATGAATATCTATAATGATCGAATTTATCTTGAAATATTAATTTTCACAAGGATTTATTGCCAGTCAATGCTTAGAGTATTGGGTATACAGTTCTCAATTATACGTTTTTTAAATGCAGATATGGCATTTGTATCTGTAACCTCTGGTGCCGAAGTGTGCACACTTAATCACTAGGTCATTGAGAAATTAGATTTTATTATATAAATATCAACACATATTTTCACTATTTTTTTATAGATATGTACTTGATATTATTGAGTGTTGGAAATTGATTTTAAATGCAAATCCAATTGAAATTTATAAATTTTCATATACATCTGCATTCGAGTAACCATATTTCATCTATTTACATCTTTGGGGTGTTTTTTCTGAACAATGTGCGAGTATACACTGATAGAAAACTTAAAAGTACAATTATCAATTACTTACTGATGAAACAATGTTACAGCATAAAATGTCTAATATTGGAATCAGTAAAGCATTATTTAGGAAAGTAATTTATTTATTGAGAATAGGTCACCTGAAGATTTATCTCAGTAAAAGTGGCGACAGAATGTCTTACTGAAGTTACCCATGAAACTTTTCGTAAAAAAACATTTTTAAGTCGACAGCAAAAAACACACATACATACATTTGCATATTCTGATGTTTAAAGTGGTGCATGTGTATGACGCAGAGCCTAACATTACCGACACCTGCCGTAGTGAAAATTATAAATAGTTTGCACGCACAACGGAATCTTAAAATTCTTAATAAATAATACACACTTTTATAAATAGTATGTTAACTTTTACATGACAATTATTATGACAGCAATTAATTTCATGTTATCCTTTTTTTTTGTATTTGTAATAAGATTGTTATTTGTTTGTGTTGGGAGCCAATTTTCTTTTTGAGAACATTTTTATAAATTGTATGCTAATTTTTACTTGACAATTATGATGATTAAATTTATTCAAATATCGCTTTATTCTAATTAATTTACTAAGCAACTATTTTCATATTGAATTCCGCATATTCGAATGTCAAAGAAGCATATAGATACATCCTCACGCATACGCATTGTTTGAAAAGTCAAAGTATGCAAGTGTATTTCTGCCGCCAACTTAAGAATGTTTTTTGCGAAATGTTTCATGACTAACTTCAATGAGAAATCTTGTAGCCATGTTCATATTTATTTCTAATAATTAATGTTAATGAATTTCAATTATTTTTTTGATTTTTTGTAATAGGTTCATTTAGTTAGACTTGTCTAAATCCATACAATATCCATGCTGTTCATATTACTAGATGAATAGGTATATTAATTATTTACGAGGAAATTAAATCAAATTGACAGCATTTGAAAACACGGGTGCCAATACGAAATGATTTGTATGTGACACAGAAACTTATGAACTTGAATAACTTGTCAAAATAATCAAAGTATGTTGCTCAAAATATATTGATATTTACTAAATAATATGATCTTATGATACACAAGCATTAAAGTTGAAGCGGTTTGAAGTATTATAGATAATTAATACGAAAATTTGGTGTATGTATAATTACCTAATGCCACCTCACAGGCTTTTTTCAGCTGTGAATGATTTGATCTTTTGATATCTTTATCGCCAAGTATTTTTTCCAGCGCCCTCACAATAAACATTTCTTTAGTCTTGAGATTGGTTTGCATTTTAATATATTAATTTATTAGATTATACATTCCTGCTAGGTAAATAAGGGATGGTGTGTCAAAAATGACCTGTCACTCATGACTCTTTAACCAGTGTTTTTAATCGTTATCGTACAATACAGAGAGTAATTAAAATATGAATATAAACATGACTATTAACTCGATAATGAAGCTAATTTTCATGAGACCGTGTAAATTATCATCAATATTGAAAAATAGTCTCGAGAACCCACCGACACAACTCAAGGTAAACTTCAAAGATCAGGTTAACCAACTACAAACGAACGTCAATCTTCCAAGGTTTATGGATATAATAAATTTAATTATTTTTTAAGATGCAGATTAACAGAAGAGAAGATAAGTTTTTGAAATTGAATGAATTTTTTTGATTTATTGAATTAGAGTGACAGGCAAATGAAATGTCAATAATGAAATTGTATGGTTTCGGTATTTTTTCGTAAAGATGCCGACGTGATTTAATTAAGTGACGTGTCTATTAAAACAGAATGTCGACTTTTCACATTTTTATAGCTGGCAAGTGCCTGGAAATAATTTTCAAATAAATGAATTTAACTTCTAATTAAGAAAAAAGATACTATTATTTTATATCAAAATTATGAATAAATAGTAGTAAGAGTGTTCTACCTTTCCTTATTAACAAAGCGAACATATTGGAAAAATATTATTGTTATCCTCCATAATAGAAAGTTGACTGGCAATAGTAATAATAACAATGATTCTGTCACGTGATAGGCATATCAGATTTATTTGACACTTCTCATTTGTGTGACAACACGAAGCGTAATAAACTTATCGGGTATAATATATCATTATTATCATGGCTAAACAAAATGATCAACCACCTCCTTACAGTGAAACTGCATCCATACCAGGTAAAATGCTGAAATGTTATGTTTACTAATAATGATTTTTTCGCTTGTTTTGGAACAATGGTAATTTAAGTATATCAGTGCATATGCACCCACATACGTCATATGTAGCATCCATTTATATCAGCAGCCGGCTTAAATTACACGTTAGTTATTATCGATGCGAATACTGTTTGAGTTTTAGAAAATTATTGCTATTTCTTATTAATTCATTTCAGTTTGCATAGTTTATTTACATTAGTTACTGCCTAACTATGAAACTAACAGTAACATGCATTCTTAGCAGACATAACAGTAGCCATCGAATAATATTATAGAATAGTTGTCTGCCTGTTATAATATTATTATAACAGGCAGACAATTTATAAGGTATGGGATGATCGATTTCATTCCATCATTGGTAGTACAAAAGAAAGATTATAGCATATATTCAAATGCTTGAAAAATATGAGTTACAGTTTAAGAATCTTAACGTTTGTTTTTCTGCCTAATAATATCCTGTTATTTGGAAACATCTTATAGAGACGCCTGAATATTTCTACTGAAAGTGAACTCTCAAAATTTTGTAAAAGTCCTTTGACTCCAAAAAATCCTTAAGCAAATCTATGTTCTAGAGCAGGAGTCACCAAACTTTTCGAGAAATGGGCCGGAATGAAATTTTTAGATATATGAGGGGCCGGAAATTATTCTAACTGAAATTCTACTAGATTCTAATATGATTTAAAGAAGAATATTATCAATACAAGTACCCTTCCCGAAAGTCTGATACCAAATCACGATAGAGCAATAAAAGAATCCTTGAATTCACGACCAAATCATAAAATTATTGTTTCTTATATATTATGTTTATAAATAAAAGTCGGGGGCCGGATGAAAATCTTTACGGGGCCGGACCTGGCCTGCGGACTGTAGTTTGGTGACTGCTGGTCTAGAGCAGAGTTTCCCCAGCTGTGGACTGCTAATTTTCATCAATTTTATGCTCGCTGAATGTCACTCATTGAACCTTATATTTGAAGTTTCTTATTTTTATGTTCTCGGAATCACGCTTGGGGGTCGTGGACTATTGTTATTTAATTTAGGGAGTTTGTTTTTTTTAGCCCTGCCTAATTTGTTAAAACTCAATAATGTTTAGTATTAATCAAACTTTTCAATGCATTCTTCCAAGTATTGCGAGGGGGTCAACAGTAGATGCTCAACGCCCCCCAAATACTTCTGGACAATTAACCCCCAATAAAGTTTCAGCACCCACTTTGGGAACCTACGGTCTAGAGTTACTGATTTCAAAGATTATGTTTGAAAATGACACGTAATATAAAACTCTGTATCGTGGATTTGTTTGCATTCTTGCACTATAAAATGTTGTGCTTAATCAAGGTATGCTGCCACCGGTTACATGGATATGCGAATCATAGATTCTCAACACAAAACAAATTTTATCAATATGGTATGGTGTTGAAATATAATATGGCAGGATCACTAAAGAAATCAAAATTGCAAATACAGATAAAACCATGCAGTTATATGTTGCTGAATAGCTTAAATATTATATTAATAGGCTGAATTTTTAACCAGACCATGGATGATTGCTGGGTAAATACCATCATCCAGTGACATCTTAGATTCTTGGAATAGCTGCAGAGTTGTCCCAAACACCACTAGATTAATCATATTAAGTACATAATTAATGGAATAATTATTGATGTTTCAGGTGTGCACTACCCAGGGGCTGCTCCACCGATGTACCAACCTGCACCATCGGCATATCAACCTGTATTTCAGCAACCTGGTTATCAGCCAAACTATCCCAATTCGTTTCAAACTCCTCCCCCTGCGGGGTTTGTTACGACTTACGGAGCAACCAATATTGTCATTACCCCTCCGGTCATTGCGGTGGGGGCCTGTCCAGCATGCCATGTCGGTATCTTGGATGACGACTTCACGTGCCTAGGAATTATGTGTGCAATTTTCTTCTTCCCACTCGGAATACTTTGCTGTTTAGCCCTCAAGAATAGGCGCTGCTCTAATTGTGGTGCTTACTTTGCATAGTGAAATTCATGATGCCATAAAATCATTTTTTTAACTGCTATTGATAATTTTTGGAATGTCTGTCATATTCTACCATTTGAGAAAAGAATCTCTGCCTTACCTGCTCCCTATGTGAAGCATACAAATACTATATGTCATCTGTTAGTTGCTTCACATCCCACAAGGTCATACCAGCACCCCTTAATTCCACTGATTACATTCTTTGGACAGTATACGACATTCTTCGTGCTGGAATTTTACTGATTAAAAAATGATACAAGTAGAATTTAGGCTCAGGAGACATCCGCAGTACGCGTCCCGGCCAGTTCAAGCACGACCATATGACTTTTTAGGTGACAGGGGTCTGCCCTATCCGTTCTGTTATCTCATAGTTATTTTTAAAGACCACCTTACCCCCAGTATCTGACTCAGGCATCTGTTTTTGACAGTTTAAATTTTAAGAACAAAGTAGGGAAGTGATAATCTTGCTAAAATTACAATAATAATAAAATAGGATAGGACTCTTGTTTGGTTAAAGACATGTGCGGATTTTTTTATAATTTCAAAAGAAAAAGTAAAATGTTTTAATTCATTTTTAGCTCATGTTTACTTCATCCCATGAAGAATAGATTAACCGGGGGTTTTTACACATTTATCCTGGTAAGCCCACTTTATGAATTAAATAATACATCTTTAGCAGTTAAAAGATACAGTACAGCAAACATATGATAAATTCTTGTACCTATGGAGTCAATTGTCTGATAAATTAGTTTTCTTCGCAAAGCAATTATGTTGGTGTCATTGTGTTTCTTATGAAAAATGTGCTGAACACAGCAATGTTTACGATAATTTGATTCTGTACAGACAATATGACTGTTGTAAAAATAAAATTCTTCTGTGTAATCTTCTATATGATTCTGTGTAATTCTATATAAATGTAGAGCAATATGTAAATTCGTAATTCAAAAAAAACATTAATGAAATGATTAAGATTTGTATTTTTGTATACACTAAAAAGTATAAGATATAATTACATATGTTAATAAATTAAGTGTATTTCTGTATTGTTAAAAATTATAATAAAATTTATATATAATATAAATATATATA
>JAGVSQ010008865.1:0-14044 GCA_022683975.1 Rhyacophila evoluta | reverse complement strand
TTAAAAATCCGACAGATGGGGATTCGAACCCGCATTCCCCGGATCGCTAGGCACGTACGCTACCAGTTACGCTACCGAGGACTAACTTACATATAGTTATACATTTACTATTTTATTTGAATTATGAAGTAAGACTACAATAAGAAAATACAAATTTATGATGTTTGATAACTAAGTAAATATTATAATTGAAACACTTGCCTGAAAAAATTGCAATATTTCAAAAACAATGTTTTAATAGTATATATCAGTACTTAATATTTTAATTCTTAACTTTGTCTATTTAAAAAATGAAACTGTGGATCTCTACATCACGATTTTATTCCGAATTTATTTTTCTCAAAAATTGGTTGGAAAAAATCAATGAACTTATATATTAATTGTTATTTATACTTAATTTTTAAAACTATTTTACAGCTGTGAGATATTAACTCCCAATATATGGTACTAAAGTCCGCGATCACTCGGCAAAATTAAGAAAGATAATAAAAGAAATCGAATAATTCTTTTGAATGCTCCGATATGATAGCGTTTCTATGAAATAAAATATAACCTTTTAACTAATTGAATGAAGTTATGGTTACGAAATTATGTATGGGTAACATTGAATATTAAGTGGTTCACCACAGGTTTAAATTTTGTAGATGCATAAAGTTTTTTTATTAAGTCAAAGTGAACGGCTTGGATGTCTTTTGCCGATAAAAAATCTTCTTGAAAATCTAAGAATCTGAGGAAGTAAGTCTTCCCTTTATAAAAATTTATACGGTATGTATTCGAAGAGGGCATTAACAATTTATAACAAAAAATATTTTTAACGCTTTAAATTGACAACACAAAGCTTATAAAAAACACTAAAGTATAAAATACTGATACAACACTTTTTAAATATCAAGGAAAAAAAACTATCAGGGTATTTTATATCGATTTAAAAAAATGTGTTTACAATATTTTTTTCTGTTTTAATATTTATTTTATTAACGCCTCTGAAGTAAGGCCACGCTATTAAATAAGGGTGATAAAATTTCCGATAGAAGTGGCGAGATAAACCTTTTGGATTGTACCCTCCCGTCGACACGTACTCCAGGGGTGACCACTAATGGCACTCGTTTGCATAAATATTGGTGTTTTATAAAGAGAAATCTTCTATAACCTCTAAAAAAAAATATGTTGATATCATTGAATTCCACAATGCTTAGATTCTCAACATGGGTACGAAATACTTTTGAAAATAAAGTAGAATTATTTTCTCTTGGTCTATTTATAAGAATATATAAATACTACTTCATTCAGCACGTCTTCTCAACGGAATTATATACTATAATTAGCATTGGCAAAACATATTTTAAATACTCTCTTAGACGCTGGTTCAAAGAATTAAAATAACTTTTTTTTTTAGCCTCAACCCACTTTATTATGAAAAACATATAAATATACTATGAAAAGTTGTTTCAAAATTATCCTTTTCTATTAATACAAATCATGATCATGTTTGTTATTATTAATTGGGATTTAATTGGGAAAGCACAAAAAACGTTTATTTTGATGATTTTGAGCCACTTCACCATACAGAAATAAACTTGAAATTTAAGAAAAACTAACAAAATTGATAAGGTCCTTTTTCCCGGTCGAAAATTTCACAAAGCATCATTTTTTCAAGCTTGAAAGCTAAATTTAGACATTAAATCGGCAGTTTCAGCTTACATTCTTTTGATGGAACATGTATTATAGTATATATATTCAGATTATAAAATAAACGCTATTTTGAAAAATTAAGCCAGTAAGAAAAAGTTTACATACATTTTTCTTTCCACAGTCGATATGTTAACATATATATATAAAAAACTAATTGATTAAAATTATTGACTTGAATTAAAACTTCTAATTGAATCACTTATAAACTTCAGTATGATCAACAACACAATCTTATCGACTCTTCTTGCCACTTAAATTGATATTATATAATATAATATTAATTATATGAAATATACCAGAAACCTCTATAACAATAAACCACGATGTAATGCAAAGTTTTCAATAATCTTGCAGTTTGGATTTTGAATGTTTACAGCGAATTTAATGTACCATAATATAACAATTCACCGTCGAGACCAGTTGTTTTGGGGTTGCTTGAATATTCTCATCAACAAATACATGTATTCAAGAAGCTTTGGCGTTGTACTATCAAAATTGCATGAAGATTTCAAGCACTAATAATAACATTTGTAACTCAACAACGTTACATTCGTCGTATGTTTATATTATTTTTCTCTTTTATTTTAAGATATCCAATTCTGAATTCAACGATGAGATTTGAAGCTTTAGTATCTGCCATCAAAGTAGTGAGTGACTTTTTTTTAATAAATATTTATAGTAAAATAATATTTTGCTTATATTTTTTTCAGTTTTGTATGACTTCTGCTTAAACATATTTAACCTAAACTATTCTTTAAATTATTAATTTCATACATCAGTAAATGAACTTGCTTCTTCTAATAACAAAATGCCTATACTTACCGCCTTTACCACGAAAATGACTTTTCTATTATGAAATGACATAAACTTAATTACATTGCCTAGATAAACTTTCATTAAATAGCTACTTTACTCTTTTTCTTCATCTTCTTCTCCCATACCCGCTTCTTATGTAGAACATATGGCCTCTAAATTATACTTCTGAGACTCTTTTTCAACTGTTAATAATCGTTATCATACTTAATCCTAAAATTTATATTATTAATTTACAAAATATTTATTTTGGTTGAAGAGTATTCTAGTCAAAGTAATTTTGAATATAGTTTCAAAATTATATAGAGGTATGTATTGGGCGACATTTTTTTTTTACTTATACGTGGTCTAATCGACTACTTTGCCATTCTGGCTGTAATTGATATGTGTATCTGCCTGATACATCGAGAATATCAAGTGTTTTTTTATTCCAAAGTCGAAAACTAGCCTGCCAATATTCATACCAATGCAGAGGACGATGATGATAGCCAACAAAATTTCCCAAGCTATTAATATTTTCCACCCAAGCGAGAATAACTATATATGAATGCTGTTGTATACATTTTGGAAAAAGAATCTTTCTGAATTTTTTTCTAGACTATCGATCATTTCTTTCTTTCTTACTAAGTCTAACATAATTATATGATATAAGTATTTTTTTTTGTTTAAAAAATTAATTTAGAAATCAATTCGGCATTTGCAGCCTATGTATTATATTTTTGACAGAACGTGTATTAGGTCGTATGCAGTATCGAAAAAAAGCTAGTTTTTAAAAATTAGGGTTACGTCTTTTTTCGTTTCCATTGTCGATATGCTGTGTTGTGACAGCATTAAACCAATAATTTGTAATATTTTTAATATGTAAAATTAAAAAACTGAAATATTTTTTTTTATACCATGCTCGCTACCATTGTGGAGCATTTGGATCTACACAGGTTGAAGATACCCACTCCAAAAGACGAGTATATGGATCTCAGCAATATGAGGACGTCTTGACAGACTATTTTTCACGACAATTGTTTGTCAGACAATTACTCAACCTAGTAGGCATCTAGTCTTGCACTTGCAGATTTTTTTTAATTCGACAGATAAAAAATCAAACCCGCACTCTCCGGATTGCTAGGCGCACACGCTACCAACTACACTAACCGGGAAGACTTCTTAAAAGTTATCAAAGTTAATTAACCAGTATGGTCAAAATCATAACTATTACTTATTAAATATTTAAAATTCATTTAATAATAAGTCATGTTGCCACATTTATCGCCGTATTTATATAAACTTCTAGCTAAATAAACCAAGCAAACTGAGTAATCACGCGGTAAAAATAATAATATACCACGTACGGAATTAAACTACTGCCACTATTTACTTGAGGATTTTCCACTAACAATCTAAATGACACCCTTGGGTTTTCTTTCCCTAAACACGTAGAAGTGAGACACGATTTCCCAAGACTAGTTAGTTAATGTAATACTGGGGACAGTATTTTACTTGTTAATCATGTGATATAACATTAAACTGAAAGTCTGCTTTATCTATTATGATGAATGTTTATTGTAATATGTCTTAAACATTACATACGCTAAGAGGCAACTCTTTTTTTAAATTTTCTAATGTTTAGTTAAAATTTTTTAATGGTTATTTATCATTTTATTTTATAGCTGAATTTTTAATTTTTAAGATTCTCAATATATTTTTCATAAAGACCAGTGAAAATATTCCCGATTTCAATTTCATTCAAAAACTTCTTAATATTTTATCATCAGATCATTTTAAGGACAATATTTCTTTCATATTTTCAAATAAAGGGGTTTTTTTCTTTGTTTTTCTTATTGAGTGCTTAACCAATTACTCATTAATTTCTTAATTATGGTTTACATAATAAAATGTTCAATCTTTATATAATATTATTACACAAAACATTTTAAAACTGATAGTATACTTCAAAATATTTTAATATTTTTGTGATCATATTTATTAGGTATAATATATATGTACTATAAAACAAAAATGGGTGTTTCAAATATATTTTCCCAAACAGTTTTCAGAAGCTTCGTGAAATTTTCACATGAAATGTTAGCTGCCATTTTTTATGACAATTTTAACTTTTCCATAAAACGTTCGTACACAAAATCATGAAAATAAATCGCTTCTATTGCATTAATTATACATATATTTATGTCTAAAATATGGACATAAATTATAATTTATCATAAAATTTATTTTGTATCAGTTTATTCAAGTAGATAAATTCATAGAAAATTACTAGGATTTTAGTATCGAATTTATTTGATTTTCTACTGTATTCTATTTTATGTATTTTGTGTGCATACCTACCAAAGAATTTTTTAAATGTATTCGCAACATATAATAAAAATAACGAGCTTAATTTTTCTACATAAAAAATATATAAAAAGGAAATTAAATAAATATTATATTACTTTCATAGACAGTGGCGTTTTTGCTTTTGACCCTCTCAAATAATCTTTAATGTATTATGATTATTTCTACAATACACAAAATTCATTTTTGTAAAAATAAATGTGGGTCATATTATTGTTTACAAATAATCTGACTTGGATAATTATGAAAATAAGGCTGACTGCATTAGGATATTATAAATAAATAACACTATAACACACTAAGAATCTCTGTCATAATATTAATAAATCACAATTTCACTTGTACGACCAATACATAAAGAACGATATATACGAGAAAATTCCAATTAAGGCATGCCGGAAAATATTTTTCATTCACCATTCCGGGCAAGTCCAGTTACCTATAAAATAAATTATCTCTGACAAGCATCATATAAAACATACATATTCAGATATCTCAACAACCACATTTGATATAAAAAATATAAGTATATGTGTTCGTAAAATGTTCTGATCATAATGATATTTAAAAGGGAATTTTTTATTTATTTCATTGAAATTAATACTTTACTAAATACTGGGAGTAAAGTGGCTTCTCTTCACAACAATTTTAAGAACCGGGAAAGACAGCAGATAGAGCAATCTTCAGCATGTCATGCAGCTGTGCTGGAACTGGCTGGGACACATATTGCGGCTTTTTCTAGATTATCTGAATCCAGTTTGCCGTGTCCTCTGACCAGTAAAAATCTGGTGACATGAAACTATAACGTGTAATGAATATACTTGGTGGAGTTAAGGGATGTTGGCATGATCTTTTAATATGCAAGTCGGCTGGCGAGCGACAGAGATTGTTAGAGGCGCAATGACTTAAGCAGCAGAAGTAGAAGAAGAGAAAAATACAGTATAAAAACATTCGGCTTATGTTTAATGATGAAAATCGATTTGTAAACATGCAGAATATTATATTTTAAATAGAAAACACAATGAATTCGCGGTTTTATATTTGCATTATGCGTATATTTGCATGACGCGTATTGTATTAGATCGTTCACGTTAATTAGACTATAGATTTCAAAGTAATATAAAACCCAATTTTCTTCAACATTCACTTTCCGCTTTCTATTCAAAATAATCATGAGTTATCGGTTGGCTTTTTCTACAAAAAAAATATTTGTCCCTCGGTAACGTGCATGCCTAGCAATCCGGGGAATGCGGGTTTGACCCCCTCATTTGTTGGATTATTAAAAATAGAAAATGCAGGACTTGGATACCCATTGGGTTGAGAAAATGTCTGACAAACAATTCTCATGAAAAATAATCTGTCAAGACGTCTTCACATTGAAGAGATCCATATACTCCACTTTGAGAATGGATATCTTCACACTGTGTCGATCCATATGCTTCATTTCGGAAGCAAACACGGTATAAATATAAAAAAAAAAACATTTTATAATATTATTGTTTATACTATTCTTACTCTCAGCACTATCTAGTAAAACGATTTTATTTAGCATTTTTGCAATGCCTGTTGTTATAGGGTATGCGTAAAATGTCAGAATTCATTGTAGGGTGTTTGTGTTCCTCATTGGGACGTGGGACCCTCGACATGTGCGAGAAAATTGGATGATGTCAGCGGTTAATGATTGATACAGCATAGATTTTTACCACAGAAAACTAACAACATATGAGGAAAACAGGCTCTTCTATCGGAGTTTTCTTAATACGTCTCGTATCTATATTCTATATAAGATAATGGAGTCATAACGCGGATTTGATGATTGGATATAGATATAAAATAATGACTTCTTTCTTCCATCTTTCATATAAAAAATAAACTTAAATATATATGACATACGTAGTTCTCATAAGGAGCCACAATTCATCAATGTATAAAGTTCACTATTATTAATATAAATACAAAAAATAAATTTACCTATTTCACAAGTTTTCTGACAGTTTTTTCTTGTTATCTCACTATCGAGACTTTTGTAAACATTTTTTGACTCATTATTAAATATGAATTTTAGAAATTTATACATTATTCAGTAGTTTTTAGTATGCCGTAGAACTTAATTATTACTGTATTCAACTTGTTTTACTTTTTATTTTAATATACACATATAAAATGTAGAAAGGAAAAAGAACGTAATTCACACAGATTTTTTTTTATAAGAGTTTTACAAAAATGTATATTATTTAATGATGTGTACGACAATTAAACTGGTGTTTAATATAAATTCGTTTTATAAGACTTTCCTTTTTTCAAACTTTAAAGCTAAATTTAGGTACAAATTGGGCATTTGCAGCTTAAATCTTTTTGACAATACGTGTATTAAATTGGATACATTGTACATTTTGTAAAATCTGAGGTTTAGGACATTTTTGCTTTCTGCGCTCGATATGGATACTGAATATCTAGTTAATATAAAATTAAAAAAATAGCACATATTTGTCAACTATTTTATCTTCTTTAGTCACTCCCGTAGCCGAATGGGTTTAGCAATTAGATGAAAACCAACTTTCACGAAAAAAAAATATTAATTCAAACTCATTAATATGAACAACGCATTCCGTAGATTTTGTAAGTTATATGTTTTCTTTTTACTAATTACTGATAAAACTTATCAGAGTAATTACTATTTATCAGTGTTTTAGATTTTCAGTTTTTATCCATATAATTTTATCAATCACAGTTTACATATCATGTGTGTGGGTATTTTTTATTGTCGACGTAAATTAAATAATTTATGTAGCCTTCGATTGCAATTCGTTACACTACTTTCAACTGCAAGACATTACTTAGTGATGCAACTGAACAAAATATTATAATATGGCCAAATTAAATAAAATTATACCTGAATAAAAATCTATATATGGGAATACCTTCGGAAGGCTGAAAATTAGTATGATAGAATCAAGACTGTTGGATAGTCAATAAAAAAAACTAAATCAATTTTTTTTCGCATAAAAATGAATGTGACATAAGGTAGATTTTTACGACATCTCTGGGCTTGTAGTGTTATTAACTTGAAAGTTTTACCGTCCAGACACTAAAATCCCCTGGGTTGGATCTCTTTTGGCGATCGCACTTTTGTGAAATGGAGTTTCAAAACTATAATAAAATATCGTTTATTCGCCGATAACAGTTTTAGAAAATCGTTAATATTTTTACGAAGCAGTTATCACCCGAGATCATTTTATGACAACTTAATCATTTATATATATCTTTTAATTTATAATTATTACTTCTTATACTATATCAAAGCCTTAATGAAGGTTTATTTTGGCTAAACAAGTGATACATTTAACTATATATAACACAGCATATAATTTACATCAGTCTTAAATTCATTTTTTTTTTAAATTTGAAAAGTCTGTATGCAAAAGTCTCACTGGTTAACGTAGTTGGTAGCATACGTACTTAATAATCTAGGCTATACTGGTTTGATTCCCCATATGTCGGATTTTAAAAACCTAAAAATGCAGGACTAGATGCCTAAATGGTACTCGTAAAAAATACTCTGTCAAGACGTCTTCACATTGTGGAGATCCATATACTCTACTTTTGGAGAGGATATCTTCACACCATAGATACATATGCTCTACTTTGGAAGCAAACATGGTGTAAAAAAAAATCCAAGAAGCAATATTTGGAGACTGCAATAATATTTCCATTGAAATAAGCAGTTATTCTGACTATTTTTTAATATACTCAATCTTTGCGTGTCATAAAAAGAACACTGCTAAGCAACGTAATTGATATTTTCATGTTCTTTGCCGCGTATGAATATTAGGTCGCCAACAATCTTAAGACGTGGCAAAGATTCTGCTGCGTTGTAGTGGTCTGCTACATAACATTAGTAACGATAAAATCGCAAAGGAGTCTTTTGCGAGCGTACGTCGGTGTGCTTTGTTCTTTTTCATACTTGACAACTATGTTTGCATATAATAACAATAAAAAATATACTCATTACTAGTAATATATATATATTATGTACTAATTGTTATGGATTATTAAAGGAAAATCAAACATGAGTAGAATAGTAGAAAGAGTAATAGAAATATATATTTTTGTACCCTAACAAGGACAAAAAAAGTTCCCAAATGATACAGATAAATTTATTACTTCAACTTATTCTCAATGATCGACCCATTCAAGGGCTTTTTTGTTACTGATTTGAATATTATGGTCATACATTATACTTATTTAATTAATTTTTACCTGCTAATATTATTTATTTAACCGTGCATTTACCCATAAGAAGGATTATACAAAATGAATTATAAGTATTGTATAATATATAGTTGGTTGGAAGATTTAATGTAAAATATCATATTTTTTTGCAAGTATAACCATGATATACATTCAATCAGTGGTTCCAAATCCATCAACTGTGAGTCATCTACAGATTGCGACACCATTTTTGGTAGCTTTCTAAATCAATTTTTTACTTTACTTAAATTATAGACATATAATTTATTGGTTTGGAATAAAAAAACATAACAACCAAATTTACATTTTACTTCATTGTTCTAAATTTTTGATTAATTAAAAAAGAATCTTCATAGTGGAATTGGTTCTTTATATCTAGATAAATTATAATAAATAAATAAAGCTCTAAATACATTTTTTTATATGCTTAAAAAAGTTTTGAAAAATATTGATAGATGATAATTTGAAATCCAAATGAAGAGTTTATAATTTATTGAAATATTAATATATGCAGATGCTTGTATGGAATTTGTTCGAATTGAAAAAATTAATAAGGCTTTTATTTTTCTTTAAACATATTCTGAAATACTTTGACTTTCAACGTGAAAGTTTTTCGTAGGCAATTTTTAATGAAAACTCTGGGAGGGTTCCGTCTCAGTTCACATTACAATTTAAAAAAAATATGTGAGTTCTTTGAAACCTATTGAGGAATTTGTGAAAAGCTCACTGTACTTTGAAAATTTGAGCGTAAAACCTTGGAACGACGAGTTGCTCGTTGACAACTTTCAAACAAAACTTTTTATAAGGGTGTGTTATAAGTACTTGTGTAATCATCTTTGGTATACTTTGAGTTTCTTTAAACAGTAATTTAGAGAGTTGTTTTGTGAAACGTATAAAAACTAATTATTTGCGAAGTATATAAATATAAAAATAAACTACTATTATATACCCACCTTAAATGAAAAAAACTTTAGTTAAATCGGACTTTTTACAATTTGCACCCATAAACATTTTCTTTTTTTTATAAGCTTAACCTTAAAGTTCCATTTAAAATTAAAGAAAATTGAAATTGCGATTTCTAATTGCTGTATTTTATATTATATACATACGTATAACGTGGTGTTAAAAAACATAAAACAATTTCTAAAAATATAACTGTTGCATATTTACAATGACAGACTCATCTATTAATTGATAGTATCAAAGAAAATTAGCAAGTTTTGATAAAGATATGATTTTTTTCTTGCGACAGTAAAATAAGTTTCATCAGCAAATAAAATGTAAATAACTGTACTAATATATAGTTGGTCCTAGATCTGCAAAGTGACATAGATAGAGCAATAGAATTATAACTGATTTTTTATATTCATGGTAAATTTCCGGATTTTATCCACATAATGTGTTTGTAGAGCTTTGAAATACCAGTATAATTTCAGTAACATGAGAGTACTGGCTAGTGACAGTATTCTTGGAAGCACCATACATTGTCCACGTTTAAAAGATCTAGTTAAAAAGAAAGTTTTTATTATTAAAATATGAAAGAAGGGTAATTTATTTATGAATATATAGTCAAAAATATCGTAAAAAAAGCTGAAAAAAGTCTTTAAAAGTTTCAAAGTAAAGCTCATTCTTTTCAGTCGATAGTATTCAGTAAGATTTTTCATTTTTATTATGGATTTACCTCATTTTTTTAAATTATCAACAAATAAAAATCGTTAATTGCGTTAAGTATTTTTCATTAATGAAAGAAGCTTTAGAAATGCAAAACAAAACCAATTAAATCTCACTAAATCTCGCAGTGAATAAACAAAAATAAAACATAACTTCATTAGGGTCGCAAATTGATTTCTTTTTCATGATACGAAATACGTTAGAAGTCTCGTAATTCGAAAAGCATTTTAAGTTTGAGTCCATACAACAGTGGCGGATTAAAGCAAACGCCTCGCTACCCCCTGTTAATAAAATCTGCCTCGACAGAGGGTGGGTTTTGATTGCATTCCATTCCCAGAGAAACTTTACAACTTGCGCGATTTAGACGGAGTTTGTAGCTAAAGCCTAGCACCCGAACTTTTCAATGTACTGTATAATTGAAAAACTGTTTCGAGCTTAAATAAAAACTTCTGATCATTTGCTCCTCATTATCAGTTCAACTGTTTTATTTGTTTACTAGTTGTTAACTTTGGCAATAAATTGTATATATTTTCAAATACTTAACAGTTTTAATGAATTTTCTTGTGACACTATTTAATCAAAAAAAAATGTATTCCGGACTTATTTGGAAAAAAATATACAAAAAAGAAGCAATATAATGTAAAAATCTCCCCGCTTGGCGTAGTTGGTAGTGTGCGCGTATAGCAATCCGAGGCATGCTTGCTTGATTCCCCATCTGTCGGACATTAAAGATCCAAAAATACAGAACTGGATGCCCATCTAGTTGAGCACTTGTCTGACAAAAAATTATCGTAAAAAACAATCTGTCACGACGTTTTAATATTAGGAAGATCCATATAATCCACTTTAGGAGTGGGTATCTCCATACTGTGTTGATCCGCTTACTCCACTCTGGGAGCGAAGATAGTATAAAAATGAGAGATATGTTGTGTATATATTTTTATACTGTGTTAGTATATTAGAATAACTGAACAAGTATCAGTTCAACTTGTTTGTTACTTCATATTTTTATATTTTTCTTACTGTTTCTTCATATCCAATTCTTGTACGGAGCATATGAGCATGATAAGATGCCTACATGACTGTTATATCTTAGTAGCTTTGCATATTCCTATATATAGCCAACATATCTTAACTCCGTGAAATATATCTACCAAACAGTATTATAGTTCCCTAAAACTCCACCAATACGAAGAAGAAACAATTATTAATATTATTGTGATATAAATCGTGAGAAAGATCGTTCAGAATAATTTCAGGTATAATGTATGAGTTCATTTTATTAAACTTTGAACTTGACAAGTTTATGTATAATTTATTTAAGATTCTGGTGATATTGACTGATTTTAAATCGAAAATATTGATTTTAATAGTAATGCACAGTATATAAGTATCCATATCGATGACTGAAAGTGCAAGCTGACAAATCCATTTCAACTAAACGTGACTTAATGACATCGTCATGTTGCATTATGCACGTCCCGTATTAATTCGGCAACTCAAATTAATTTGAATATATCTAAAAAATTCACAAAAAAAAATGACAACTTTATTTAGATCAGAGATTTACACTGCAAAATATATAACTGTGTTATTTGGTATTCAAAGTATTCATAAAGATGTCGTTTGTAAGCAGTTCTACGAATAAATTGTTTGAAGCGTGTTTTTTATTGTAAAAATAATCGTCACAAGTGCAATATAGTCAGTTTTTACACTCTCCTGTACAATTTTTAAAATTGGACTTACTTGATTTGAATTTTAAGCCATCAATATTGGTTATTATTATATTTTGTGACATTTTTTTTTGTTATTTGGCACCTTCAAGTAATACATATAATTGCTTTAATCCTTTTTTATATATTTTTTGCTAAATAAATATATAAAAATGGACATGAAGGCTTTATATTAGAATCATGATTTATTCAAAAACAACATTCCTAATAGCATACAAAAACACGGGACGGAAGTATATCACTGTAAATATACTATCATACATGCCGACTGAGCGAAAAAAAACCCATTTCAATACAAAATTGCAAGCTTTGGAACAAAGTTTTCCCTATTATATTCATCGGGTTGTTTGTACATAGACAGCGTCAACAATTTTTTTTTGCTTCACTCATACCCGGAAAATTGATGCGTCTCGTATGAAGTGATCGTTTGTTATATTTCAGGTTTAAATTGTTATTTCAGTAAGTCAATACAATCAAATTGAAACGATATACTGAGTTCGTAACCCTTAATGTCAAAGGAATATCTATTTATTAAGAATCATAAAAAAGGTCGATTTACAAATGTCTCGAGAAGACCCTTAGGCTGTTTTATCCCCCAACAAATAATCTCGCAATACAAAGTTTTATTTTCTGAACCATATGTCTTTTAACTTTACAAATAATATAAAGATTTATTTCAAATACCATTCAACTACATTTTTTTAAATTGTAAAACTAAAAACATAATTAAAATGTTGTAAAAACTGATATCAAATATCATAATATTGTTATATATACATATAGTGGCCATAGGAAAAGATTTAAATATTATGAACTTATAAATGAGGGGTATATTTCCAAAGTTAACTAATTACCTATTAATATTTAAGTGAGAATAATTTGAGCGAGTATTTTTTATAAAACTAGCATATAGCATGTTAACTAGTAGAAAAAAATCAACTTCGAAAATATTTAAAATAAAAATATTCATTTCAAAACATGCTCTTTCCATAAAAAATACATTTTTTTGCTAATTGTTCATCCGTTAATTTTGGCATAGTGGAATAAGTTCATTTTGGAAATATACCTCTCAAATATGGGAAGATAAAAATTTATCAAATAAAAATAACAACGAATTTTACATGAACATCTTAAATATTCCATTAACTATAGTATAATAACACAAACGCAAAATACTAATAATCTCTCAACTAAATTGTACTTTTTGTATAAACGCAGATATATATTATATGCCTCTTTGGTAGCCAAAAGATTAGTGTGTGCGCCATAGACCATAAAATACCGGTTCAATCTGTATATCTGCGGACATTAAAAAAAACTAAAATCTCATTATTTCATACTCATTTCCCATGATAAATAACCCGTAAATTTATATATTTTACAATTTGAAAATACTTATACTCTACTTTCGGAGCGGATATCTTCACACCGTATAGATTCATATACCTTACATTTAAAGTAAACATAGTAAAAAATACATGTATATAAATTCTAAATTATTTAAAACTGGTAAACTTCCATATGTAAGATCACTGTTA
>JAGVSQ010008864.1:0-14044 GCA_022683975.1 Rhyacophila evoluta | reverse complement strand
AGTCATGCATCTGAAAAGACGCCAATGCTACGTCGCCGGTAAGGAGTGTGTTAAGCAAAGAAATAGTTATATACAATATTTAAACATTTTGACGTTCACAAAATATTTGTATTATAGCATATCGTCATTCCAAAGTAACAGTGAGATATCTTGAATAAACATATTCAAAGATATTATAACTTTCGGGCTTGCATGACTGGAAATGGACATATTAATAAAATTCATTAACTACCTTAGTCTAGTTGATTTTGCTACATGTGCAAGTCTAAAATTCCTAATATATCAGAACAAGTTTTTTAAGATATCAAACTGTTGCTTTGAGGCGATATGTAAAATATGTTCAAAAGTGACTACATAATCAAAAAAATATATTGAGTGTCAAAAAGAAAGTATGTATCTAAATTTAGAAAATAATAATATTGATACCAAAATAATTTAGTAGCTAAAAATAAATTGATGCCTTTTTGTGCGTCTATGATTGCACTTATTAATCTTTATAACTCCAACTGACTTACCACAATATTCTGTATATAATGTGATTTTTTTTTGTGCATGAGGTCCCGAGTTGCAAAAACCACTATGGAATCATAACCAACGGTAAAAGTAACATTTAGACTCGAAAATTAAGTTAATTAAACCAAATTTGGAACGCTTTTTGCAACTAGGCGCTTCATATCAACTACAGAATCAACAGGCGACATTGATGCATTCATTTTTTTTCAAATATCCAAGCATGTGACTCAACAAAAATAAAGCATTAACTTTCCTCACCTAACGATATTGTGTTTCCGGATTGGAATGTTTTACACATTTCGTTTATTTTACTATTTTAGTATTTTTCTGTTTTCAGATGGCTAATGGGAAAAGTACCACATTTCCAATAAGATAATACAATGTCAAGATAATTATTCAGTTCATACATAAGTTTTATGCACTCATTTTAAAAATACATATTCAAATGCATAATTCAATGAGAAAACTTAAGAAAAAAATCAAACATATGATCCATTGACTGGGCGTTTTCTTTAAAAAAGCTCTTTTTTATACCATGTCTACTCCGAAACTGGAGTATGTGGATCTGACCAGCGTTAAGATTACCGCTCCGAAAATGGAGTATATGGATCTCCCCATTGTTAAGACTTGACAGATTTTTTACACAAAAATTGATTGTCAGCCTGTAATCTGTCTCTGAAGCGTGTGCTAAACTCTCAGCTACCGGAGAGGGGAAACTAGCCCCACACCGCAAAAATCTATATATTTTCTCTCTTTAGAATCGAAAATAGAGACTACTTAAATGTTAAAGAATAAACAATTTCAAATGCAAATATAAAAAAATGTATTTTTATTTTTGTAAATTATACAAAATTTATCAGTTATATTTCATCATATAAATCAGAAATATTACACATGCTAATAAATGATTAATATTGTGGGATAATTTTGTATGAAATTTTGATAGAAGATGATGATTTAGACCTAAAATTTATCGAGTATTATGCTGATATAAGTGACAGGTGCTGTGAATGTGTGTAGAATAGAATAATCACAACACTTCTGGCAGTATTTCTCCATTTGAAATTAATATTTCGATATAATAAATAACTTTTCAAAGTTGCAGCAGTACTTAGTTTTCTGGAAGAACATTTTTTTTTATATTTCATAATCTATAATAAATAGATAGTCACTGCTTCAACTAGTAACGTTCAAGACAAACACCAAATTATTTAAAATGGAGTGGTTAAAACAAACTTATAATATAATAATTTAAAATATACAATATACTATATTTCCACATACACACTTTCGTCACACTGCAATGTTAGCATATTTATGATAATAGTATCAAAAAATGGCTGAAGATCATCAATTATTGAACTCCAGTGTTTTAGTATTTATATGGTGAATAATTACAGTGGAAGCTTTACTATTTATTTCGATTTTAAAGGTTCGCAAACTGAACAACTTTACACAATAAATTCTTCTACAGACACATTTTAACTGTTTGTTAATTTAGGTGTAATTTCAACAAGTCTTGTTAAAACCGTTGAATACCCATTTTCGTTCAATATTTGCACCGACCCCGGATATTTCTTGAAGAAAGAGGGTTGGAAATCTTCTAAGTAGGTCCTCCATTTGGTTGGGTCGAAGCTGTGGCTCCATCTTTTGAACATATGACCACAAATAATCGGTGCTGGCTCCAAAGGGATGAACATGGAGGAATGTGGATATAATCCCAATGAGCTTTGCTTCTTTGTCTAATAAAGCATCTGGAACATTGACTGATGACTTTTGTTCACACTACAAAAAAAAAAAAAATATATATATATGCTGTTTCCTGTAGAAGATTAACCCTTTTAATGCCAAGCAAAGTTAGGTTTTTGAGTTTTGAATGAAATTAGGTATATTGTTAAAATGGTATAATATATCTTCAAACAAATAATTATTTTCAAACATATGCGTTTATATTTCTATATATAATTTTAATATATCTTATTTTTATATATAACATTTAACGCTTGGCATGTGCCATGGTGCATGCAGGTAAACCCCTGGAATTGAGGATTAAAATTGGCTGAAAAAGATAAAAATCCCATACCTTTGTTAAATCAGATTTGCAATTATCTTTATTGTCACTGTCCACATCTTGCTTCTTGTCAGCTTGAGATTTTTCCTTTGCGTGATACTTTGCTTCCATTGCCAAGAGTTTGACAGATTCTGAAGCTTGCCATCTGCTGGCATGAGCCAGCTGCGACTCTAGAACACCTAACCGGGACTGCAGCTGTTGTATGCTTTGATTTTTTGATTCGATTTCAACTTGAGTTTCTGATTTCAAGATGTCAATCTCATTTTTGTAAGCTTCAAGTTGGCATTTAAGACTGTCATTTTCCTCCTGAGATTATTAAAAAGAATAAAATGATTTACAAACTCAAACATATGGGTAAATTTTAAGCATTTCTGAATGTATTTCATAAATATTTCTATTGTTCTCTACTTCAACCATAGGGTAATATAAATGCCAATCCTTGAATAAATATACTCTATATAGAGTGGAAAAAATACATATCACAGTGTTTCCTGATTATTTTTTTTTACTATTCGAAATATTTTTCTTGGTTACCTTCAACTGTTCCCCATCGAGCTTGGGTCGTTTTCTTGTTCCGCCGGATTCGCTGTCATCTGCATCACTCACGTCCATCTCCTCACCTCCTCCTGTCTCTTGAAGGAAGTCTTCCAATTGAACAATACGAATTTCCTGAAACATCAAGCAGTGGAATGTACTTTTCTCAATAAAAATAATACATACATAAAACTCAATATACACTACAAAATGGTATACTCCGGAATGGGTGCAGTTGATACTCTTTCACTGAAATATTTTATCATAATTCCTTATTTACTAGAGAGTACTGCTTTTAAGTCATAAACCAGCTTCAACTTCATAGAATAAATAATCTCTAGAAGGTATAATAATATATGTACCCAGGAAGAAGTTATAAAAGGTAGAAAAACAACATAAAGAGAATATAGACAGAAGCCAAATGATAAAATAATGTAATGCAACATAAAATGCTTAAGTATGGACGAAATAACTATATTTTCAATAGTACTGTAACCTTAAATTTTAAGTATTGTGATATCATTGATACAAAATTTGTTTTTCTGTAATATTTTATAATAACGCTTCTTCCACGACAGGGGCATTAGACATAAACAGACGCGTAGTAGAAGTTGAAGGAGGAGAAAGTTGAGTTTATTTTTATAGATGAATAAATATATCATTGCTAAGATTACTTTTGTAGTGTCTAAACAGTCTTTCTCCTCATTTGTTACACTTTTTTCGTACTCTTCACGATGTTTTTTCAGAACTATACTGATATTTGAATAGATGAAAATCACTGCATTATTCTAAAGCCGAGTCAAGTATCACAATAAAAGGCTGATTAGTTAAATAGCTTTTTTAAATGTAGCTGAACCGATTTGTTAGACAAACTAACAGAGGGGAATACATCTAAAGGTTAGTATAAAATGTATGTTATATCTATCTACGAACCAATAAAAAAGGATCTGCAAAGTAAAACCTGTAATAAAAGGTTAGTCAGACACCTTATAATTCATTTCATATTAAAACTAAAAGATTTAAGACATTGCTGGTCATAACTGATGTCTTCATTCATCTTAAGGTCCAATCCACCATGATATTTCAACTTGTCAAATAAACATGACTGTGATTATCATGTGGATAATGCTTTTTACTATAAATTTAAACCTGAATGGAATCTTCAACCAATACCAGCCTTCCATGTATTGGCAATTTATGAGTAATGCATAACCGCCATGTTTAAGTCATAGACAGATGTGACCTTTAATAAATATTCATTAACTTACCAAGAGCAGCTGTAATACAAGAGACATATACACACTACGTTATATGAAATCTATGTAGTATAACCAGAGCTTAAAAATTAACTCAAACCACAGAACAAAACAATTCTTACCAGATTTGTCTCATTAGGAAGTATTTAGAAGCCTAATATTAATATTATTGACCTAGAATATGTGGTGAAAATTGAATTAAAAGTTCATTAAGATTTATATGCTAATCTGCAACACAATTCATTAAATATATCATTCATATCATTCGAGATGGGTAAAAGTATATCCATTAATGTGTGTAAATTTCTGATGAATTTAGCTACAAAAATATTTGATGTTAAATGTTCATACTGATTTCACCTCAGAGCTTGTATATAATATTAAAAACATTTTGAAGAACAGCAACCTATTCATAACCTGCAGAAGCTTGATTCTACATCTTTTCTAAATCTTTCGGTTAGCAATTTCTACTAATCATGTGCGAGTGTATTTTTAAAGCCCTGATCACAAAAAAATTAGGCATAAGAAAAAATTTTGATTTCTTTCAAACAAATTGAAATGAAAATTTGAACAGTGCAATTAATATAATTATGCGAATGGCTAAATATTCAATAAGTTATGGTACTGAAAAATGAATCTGTTTACCCCATCGGAATAATTCTTTTATAAAATAAAATTCTGAATTTTCAGATTCAAAAATACCAGACTCGGGTACTCAATTTTACAATATATATTGATATCATCATGTTAATCTCTTCCATTAATGAGAGTTAACACACAACAACATTAAAAATAGACTAACACTTAAGTTTAGCTTAATAAGTAACAACAAAAATGGATCAGTAATTTTTTTATTATTATTTTGTATAGAAAATACATCAGAAAGTATCAAAATTAATCTCCGTAATAAATGAAATACAGATATAATTATGAACATCAGAAATTTTTAATATGCTCGGATTGGAGTGTGTGTTACTATTTTCATTTATACAAAATTATCTCTATTTAATATTATTTATTTTTATCTTTTGACTTCAGAGAAATTTAGTGACAATATATCTTGATTAAGAATTATCTATTTATGAGAAACCCTTGGAAATATTTATTTGACTATCTAATATAGAAATACTTAAATACACATGCAAAATTAAAACCAATATAATTACAGAGGAAAAACTAATTATATTCGGATACTTATACAACACTTATTTTCATCGGGTTGAATAAGGATTTATATAAAACATTTGAGAAGTAAGATTTTTAAAAATGCTGTGCGTTATTTAAAAATGACCACCTTACCTTAAGATGCATAAATATTTTCTGCAAACAGAAATTCCAATAAAATTGTGTGTTTTCCACCTGCATTTATATAATTAAGATAATGATCAAGACATCAGCCATTGAGAGAATCACTGAAAGTATCTCATATGACTGCATAAACATTTAGCAGCTGGGTAGACAGACCTCAGAGCCAATTATCACCAGGCAAATTGCCCCAAATAATGTATCGATAGCAGCCAATTGTTTTGTCTCCAGTGGATATGAAAATTGACAAATACATGATCTACTTTTCACAATGTCTATCAACACATTTAAAGATTCATCCATTAGTTACAGTGCAGATATTAAACAATATGCTAAAATATTTAAAACTATTATCTCACCAATTCTTGCTGCACGCAGTCTAAATAGAAATATAAAATGTAGTCCACATCTAAAGCGAGGAGTTACCAATTGTATTTAAGTCTGATCACTGACCATAAGTAACACCGAGATGTTGAAATATGCCCCTTCTTTGGATATAGTGAATTTTTTATTTACTTCCTTCAAATGGACACTTAAATATGTTTCATGATCATCAATTTTTCACTATTGGTTTTTTAGTACTATTTTCCTAGATCTAGTTGAATTATGAAGTCCTTAGAAGGCATGTATATTGCCAGTAAAGCAAAATAATAATACTTTTTTATTATAAAAATGATTTGCAATAAAAATGTGACATAGCAGTCAATCATCCAGACAAACCATTTATAACGATTTCATTGACACATAGCAACTAATAGTTAATAAGAAATGCTTAACCATAATAGATATCATTAATACAGTCAAATCCTGCTATAACAAATACCGAAATATTGAATTTTCCAGAATAACGAACATATCACGGCGTACCAGAAAAAAGGATATAACTATATAACATTCCTTTATAACGAAATTTCGGTTAAAACAAGTGGTTCCGTGGGTTTCTTTACGATGGAATTTGTCTGTATAATAAATAAGCCTAACTTGGCAAATAGTTACAATATAAGAGCAAGAACTGAATTTAACTGCAGAGTAAAATAAATTTTACTCGATACATCTCACTCTGTAACAAACACAGTGAGGCTACTAAATGTGCCCTCCATCCACCCGCCCCGTTCTTACACCTGGTCTTATCAGGCGTATGCCGAATCTTGATCTGATATCGACAAGCGATCTATTTTATTCGATGGGAATGTCCCGGGAGTAATTATAAATAACCCAAGACAGGTTGCCACTCACTCAAGTGTGTTGAAGTTAAAAAGAAACAGATTGTGGTCCTGGCAAAAAATATCATTTTTAGTAGGCACAAGCTTACTTCCCAGCTAAATAGGCGCCAGAATTCTTCGCTACATCTCTGCTATGTAGATACTTATCCTACGCAAACCTTTTTAGTTATACCAAGAAAAATTACACTGCTTGAATGTATTAGGTAGAAGATGAACAAATATTACTGATGGCACAACAAAGAAAAATATAGACTGGTATCCTTCATGTTTAAAATCTCACCTTTTCAATATTCAAATTGTATTGGGTAAATAAAAAAAATGTTTCACCTTTATAAAGTTGAAAGTATAAATATACTTATTTTATATATTTGGCGTTTGATTATTGAAATTCATTTATATAAAATAAAACTATTTCACTTTGGCTTTTTATAAATAAAAATATAATACAATCTTATGAATAGAGTTATGTAATATAGTATCAAAATGATATATATATATTACAATATTAAGCATTAAGTAAAAAAATACCAATTGTGACAGGAATTTTATTTTATATTTTAATGATTGTCACATTTACATTACCTTGCACGAAGACTACAAAGGCGTACTAGTGTGCGAGCGAAATATTATTTACAGCCAAACATTTTTCAAAATCTCAGTACCCAAATGCTTCTCGACCTTTGATAACTGATGAATGGTAAAATATGTTACGCGGATAATAATTGAATCAAACAATATTAGTAAACAACATGAAGCGTACCGAAAGGTGAGTTACCTTGCCAGTTGGACACTTACCGATGATTGTTTCTTCCACATGTCAATGTTCTTTCGTTGCGCTTTGGTGAAATGGTCCCAGACCTTCTTATGCGAGGCGGCCGCAAATACTTTCTCCACCTGCGAGACTGCATCGGGACAGGGGACGGTAAAAGAGGTCAAAACATCTCGGCAATACACAGTACACAAATGAAACGATGCTCAGCTGATCGATGTGCGGACGGCCTCTGGGATCCGCCAGTGTCTGACTTGAGCTTACTGATCCCAACATTACCGCTGACGAGGCATTTGTTTACAATGCTTAAAGTTTGTAGAGCTCCGGTAACCCAGGCAGGGATTGTGCTTGACATAGATTATAATTCTGGTTTAAAGCAAATGATTTTTGCTGTTATTATTTGTCTCGTTGACACATTACTACCTTTACAGTATCGCAAACTGCGTTCACAGAAGTCCTCTCTCATCCTCAAGTCATACAAAAAGATATTGTAACTTCTAGATTGAGCATAGCATAACACTCACAAAATCATGTAACAGCACTTATGTATGCTTGCATAAAAACAGTCCGAATATATTTACATTTTTTTTGACTTTAATGACCAACATATAATATGTTTTACATTTTGGGATGTGTAAAAGTATGTATAAATTTTTGTACTAAATGAAGATTCATTGACTTTATCCGGAAAGTGTTTATATTTCTATTTATCCATTGAATATATAAAATCTGTTTGATAAGATTTATTACTGCTGTGGAAAATTATGATCGATTTAGATGTTACAATAACTTTGATAAAACAAATTTGCATATCCAGAAAAACTCAGTGTTTTGTGTAATACCACATTGATATAAAAAACAGTTTTGAAGATAAAAAAATTGCATTACATGTTGAAGGATTTTAGTTAATAAATCACCTAGAATAATGAATAAATAATTCTAGCCTAATTGTATTATTGCAATCAGAATCAATAAATATCTTTCATCTCGGTTTGATTGCGTAATTTATATTACCTAGAATGTAAACATTTGACACTTATTTAATATTTAATAGGAATAACTATTTTAATAGGAATAATCCAGGGCAATTTTTGAATGTGATTCCCAAAGCAGTTATTAAAATTATTTGATTGAGTCATTAAATCATGCAAGATTTATCATATATTATAGTAAAAGTGCTTGAATAAAATTCAATTACTAAAAATATGTCTAATTTTAAAATTCCCTCGTGATGATTTGAAAATAACTTAATAGACCTCAATAAAATTAGATATTTCGTATGTATAGACTGCCATATCAATACATACTAAATGAGGTGATTTTTAATGAGGTATTTTATTTATAATACGAACAGCTTCCATATACTAAAATATAAACATTAATTAAAATTGAAGAAAAGTATAGTTATCTTTTAATAGATAACATTAAAACCATATTGATCAGAATATAAATTGATTTGTTATTTAATTTTTTTAATTCTATAACCATCTAAGTTTTCTTAACTGATAAGCCCTGCATGGCAAGAACATTAGTAAGAACAAAACGTTATTTTTAATTTAATTCTTTCTTTTTGATTGTTCAGTTATTTTATTAGGTTGTTCGATAAGTTGAGTAAAATATGTAAACTTTTGCATTCTTTTGGCTCCTGTGCAATATGCCGTGTATCTGTTCCTATCATTTTCATTAGTTTATTCTTTTGGCATTAGTGTTCAGACATATTACTACTGTCCAATTATAGACAACATTTTTATTTCATTTCTTTTGTTTTAATGAGGGTAAAATTGGAAAGTGATGAAAAGCATATTCATCACTGTTATTTTTTATGTCAAAAGAATCGAAATGCAACAATTTTGGCCAAAAATAAAGGTTTGGTGATAATATAGTGTTTACAAAAAGTGCTAAAAATGGTTACCATCTTTCATATGCATATATCTCAGCTACCAGAGAGAGAAATTATTATGGTCGAGATTTAAGGTCAACACGCGGAAAGGTTATAACAAGCAATCTCAATTTGATGGCCTGATCTATTCAACAGAACAGGTGTTATTTCAATGCACTACTACATGTCGCAATTTTTTTGACTTTTTTTTTGATTATTTTTCTTTTTTATTCTATGTGTTATTCAGGTATAGCACCTTTTCCGATTAGCACCTATTTGCTCATTGTAATATTTTTAGCTAACAAAAATTATTCCCAAAACCAAAACATCGAAAAGACACTCATTTTTTTTAAATCTTAAGACTTTTGTAAGAATGACATCAAAAAGTTTTTCATGGCAATTGACAATAGAACAAGATAAAAAAATATGACACGATTTATCGAACGACTTAATAAAATAATGGCAAATAAAGACTGATCTAATTGGTTAGATTACCTTTTAGCAACCGTAAACATCAAAATTAAAAATTTAATAGAGAAAGGTTTTCAAAAGTAAATCTATATATCAACAATTTTAACATTAAGTTGAAAAATGTGAAGGATGAAGAATTAATCTTGGTCATACATAAGAATATATGTTAATTTGATACGACCAGATATATTTTGGAATATTTCATAAATTATATGTAATTTAAACAATAGAGTTAATAGGGCAACAAATACGGGCTTCATCTGCACTATACTCAGATTAATATGGTTTTGAAAAAATATGTGTCAACAATTGAGTGGTCTCTGAAAAGCTGTTCACATTACATCAAGTACCATTTCATAGAATTCTGTTGATGGTAGTGTTCCGACATCCAATTGTGAGACTGACCATATTACTCTCTTTTTTAAGTCAGCCTGTAGACTTCACTTACCGGAAAGATTTACTGAACAAAGTAAAACCTGCACAATGATGCCGTGTTAGGCATATCATTATAAAATTCCTGGAATGTGACCCTCAAGCCGTTCACGGTTTGTAACAGTTGAAAAACTTACATTGGATTAATATTCCCTGCATTTTAACTTTCGCTTCTTCCTTCGCCCGTAGCAATTCCTCTTCATACTGCGTTTTTTCATTCAGCAAACGACGCACATGTGAATTTGTACTCTGGACCATTGAATAAAATACGTTTACATTTCTTTTGTTACAGTCTCCACGTTCCAGCCAAGTTATTATAACCTAAAAAAAGGCATTTGAGAAATTGAACATATGAAATCGAAAACTTGTATATATATGGCAGCCATTTGGATATGATGGTACAATAATAATTTGAAATGACCTGTACAACCTTATTACTAGTCAAATCAACTGTTCTATTTTTTTGTTCGTACACTACGTCACAAACTTTTTAGATTTGATTTTAATTGAATGTCAAAAGACAGGCATTGGTGCTAATCCAGTCAAGACACTAAGAATCGTAATGAACTGCAGCGCAATCTAATCAATATTGAATCAAAGGGTACTCATCCAACACCAGGGTGTTTGTACTTGATCTTTTTAATTTACCACTATATCAAAAATATCTATTAGCACACTCAATTATTTTCAAAAATTATATGATGAGTAGAATGAATAAAATATTAATTATAACAATTTAAATTGTTATATCAACATGTGGCATTCGAATTCTCATGTTTGTACAACTGGATAGACTGTCACTCATGAAAGGTTTTATCAATTTTGGAATTCAAAAGTAATTTTTGAGTCCATGAAAAGTACACTATAATGGGATTCGATAACAATTATTAAAATAAATAAAAATTGAAGTTTCACCTGAACAGCCTGAGCGAAATTTTCATCTTGCTTAATTTTGTCACATATAGCGGTGGCCTCATGATCAGTGTAGTGATGTATGGGCGGGGGTGAAGGCGGACGATGCCGGACAGCCATTCGCTCCCTATGCCGTGCCTCTCTCTGTAGGGCCCGCTGCTTGCACTCCCATTCGTGTTGATCGTCCCTCGCCTGGGCGTAATCTACATGTAATCTTCCTGAGTTCGCCGCATCTGTCTTGTTATCAATGCGAATCCTATATCCAGATAGAAATACAGCTGCATCCACTGAATGCTCGTAAGCGAAACGAATATGACAAAAGCTCTTCTTCGAAAGTCTTAGAGAGGTTATCTCCCCGCACTTCTCAAATATCTCAGTAATAATCTCTTCGGTAATATTTTCCGGTAGGCCACCGACGAACACAGTTCTACAGCCAGGTGGAAGCTCACGAGTCGTAGGTGGAGCTGAACTTGGATATGGGGGTACCAAAGTACACGATTTGAACTGAAGTGTCTCCTTCACAGCTCCAACAGGAAACCCAATTCCTATCATGCTTCCCATAGTGTTCGGGAGTGTCATCTGCAAATCAGCTGGTGCGGTCATGGGCAATCCTTCAGTTCCAACCATTGAGACGCTGGATGGCGCGTTGACTGGTATCGGGTTGATAGGGTTAGTTTCAGCAATATTATTATCGATCCGTGCGGGCATCATAGCATACTGACCCATTCCCATCATTCCTGGATCCATCATCATACCGCCCATCCCTCCTACCATACCCATTGATGCATTCATTATGTTTCCACCAAACATATTGCCCATGCCCATTCCACTAAACATCATACCTAAAATGTAAATGAAGTAAATTATGTTGGCTATTTCAGCTATTTCATCTACAGAATGTATTCGGTGGAGCTACGGGATCCTGGCATGACTTGGGAGGACATGAGAGTATTCATTGGCAACAGGGATCCTTGGAAGTGCCACGTGGTGTTCATAAAATCCAATTACGAAGCAAATATGGAAGAAGTATATCAATATATTTATTTATAGATAAATTACCGATTTTAGTACAAGACATCATATGTGAACTTTTAGATACTCTGGATCTAAGCACACATATAATAATATAACATCGGAACTCAATACAACAATGGCACTCATACATGGATCAAAAAAAGCAAAGCAAAAACCACTGCTTGATGGTGGGCGATTATATGTTACACTGCATAAATAATTCCACTTTTCATGGTCAAGCACTGCTGCAATTTGAGATAGTTTGAACCACAGAGAATGACACATGGCATTTTTATTTTGACCTTTTGTACTCGGATGCCGCCATAGCGACAGCATTTCTCATGTGATACTTCAGTATCATTTGTAATAATATTTATTCATTGAATTTTTAATCTATTATGTATACCTATAATCTATTTTTTAATAATAAAAAAATAGAATTGAATTCTAATGTAAATATGATATTGAATAAAAAATGTTACAAATCTGAAGGTTTAATCTTGTAACTATTCATTTAAAGTTGGAAAGTTGGTTGGGACCCAAAACATCGTGAAAATATCCAACAAGCCATTCTCATATAAAAATATTTCAATACGTTTGGGTTATATTTTTTAATGGAAAATTCATAGGGTGATCGAAAGACTACCTAAATTATGAGCTAAACAAAAACAATATCGAAGCTTACCTTGCTGAGAATTTAATCCATTCCCCTGCAGACTTTCAGTGACCATATCTTCGGGAACTCGATTGTCGCTATTAGATTTACTTCTACCATTGTTGTGTTCTTCGGAAAACCTTCCTTTGTAACCTGATCGACCACGGTCTTGTCGATCTCTTCTATCCTTATCGTCATTGTGATCTCTGCGATCTCGACGACGACTGACTCCTCTTATATTATGGCCCTGTCTTCGAATGTTCCCAGAACCCCTCAGGTCATTGGTTTGTAAAGGCTGCGAGTTTGTTTCATTGATTTGATCAGTATTTTCTACAGGTCTTCTCTGGCCAATATCTTTTATGCCTTTGCCGTTATCCATGGTCATAGTTGGAAGGTTTTTGTTCATGTTGAATTCTAGAGGGGCATCATTCATCCCTGGCATCATCATTGGATGGTTCATATTGTAGTTGCTGTGTAAACTTTCAAAGTTCTGCCCTCCAAGCATTGGCATTCCCGGCACTGAAATTATTTTTTTATTGTATAATTACCAGCATAAATATGTTCTGAGCCAATGCGTTAACAAAAATTCTAGAGATTAAGATTCTAATAAAAATCAATAAACCTATCATATGTACTTATACCGATAGAGATCAGAAGTGCTGCACCATATAATTATAAAGCAAAGATTCTTCAACTTATGTAGTCCAAGAACTCTCTATGTAATACTTACTTTTTTTATTATTTTTTTCTTATGTATTAAAAACATTAAAAATTATTAGTTTAAATCATTTAGAACACAAATATAACAAAAATTATTACTATGATACTTAAAAAAAGAACAAATCGTCGTATTACTGGCAAAAGACGTTAAAGTAAAAAAGTGAGTTTTAAGATGATGGAGTTTTAATGTTTGAGTCTCTCTGTTAAATACATTTTACGACAATTTCTATCAGATAATACATTATACCTTAAGAAATTGTCGTAAAATGTATTTAACAGAGACTCAAACA
>JAGVSQ010008863.1:0-14045 GCA_022683975.1 Rhyacophila evoluta | reverse complement strand
TCTTCACAATGTGTAGATCCATATGCTCCACGCTGGGAGCGAACATGGTATATATATATATATATATTTTTACTTTGGTCTAAAATCATTGAATATTGGTTTATTGTGTCTCCTGTAAAATTAGTTCGATATGAGGTATATAATTTTTCCTTTCCGCAGTTGACGTTAATTTTAATGAAAACAAGATTAATAGATCAAGGCTGGTGTGGATCGTATTAGTTTTCTTTCAAAGTTGACGACAAAGTCAAAGTTTTATTAAAATGAACTTTAAAATTATAATTGACTGCAATATATTTTTGCGAGTTAGTGACGATTTCCTAAACAACGACGATATATTGTAACTTAAATCGCTTGTAATCAGTTTTATAATACACGAAGATACTAAAGGTTGAATTCTGTGCCGCAAATACCGATCTCAAACAATATATCGAATTTCAGAAATTCCAAATAGTTTTGAATTAATCTATAATATAGTAAATGTGATTTATACCGAAAACTTAAATACACATGTGTGTCTCTAGTGGCTTAAGTTTTGTCGGACTATTTTGCTCAAAGTTTCAGCTATTAATAATATCTTCCACTTGATAAATGTGACACTTCGTCTGTGATTTAATATTTAATGTTGTAAATATTTCAATGGTGTACTAAAATGTCATTTATTATTTAATCTGATGAACGTCTGTTTCAATCTTCTATTGTAATAAACCATTTCTCGTTTTATAAATTAATACAGCACCAACGTTTGACAGACTTATATTCTGTATCATAAATCATTTATTCTCTCACCATCTTGTCGTTCTGCATCTCTATTGGTCATGATGATTCCTCCGAATACATCCTGTAAGCCCATGGCTGTTCAAGATGCTGGAATTTAAACGGTTGAAAGAGGAACTGCAATTATTGTATTTTCTTTCCCAAATCTCCATCCTTACAGACTTGTTAAAGAGTATAGTTAAAAAATGTATTCAAATACAAGACAAAATACTGCAAACATCAATAACGGGTTTTTATGTGACATTAACAGTAAAAATAAAATCAAAAATCGGGTATAGCCTTGATCACGATGCTAATAAGGGGCATTACAGAAACTTAAGTACTAGAATGTGTATGCGTAACGTACATGTAAATGTCTCCTATTGTGTGCTTATGGAAGTGTATGTATATTAATTGTGTGCATCTTCTTGTATGAGTAATTATAGTTTACCCAGTTCTATATCATAAGCGCGTTAAAGCGCTCTATATTTCTGTAAATGGGAGACCAGCCATAGAAAATGAGCGAGTATACGCACTGTAATTTAACACTCAATATATAGCCAAGTTTGACTGTTTTAAATAATCTAATATTTTAAACGCACATTGACATCTCTTGGGATCACGGTGAAATATTAAAGGGCGACATATTATCGAGAATAATCGACATTATATTGATTTTGGGCGGGGTAACCAAAACGTGTCGGCCCTCCAGGTCCTGCCGTATGAATATCTCCCGGCACTTAACAGGTTATGAAAAAACTATATTAGATATCTGTTTAATATCACACCATCTTTAATAGCCGCCTTTGCCTGTGATTGATTCATCGTTTGTTGATTATCAGCGATAACATTGAAAGTAATAAAGTTAACCTAAAAGTGACAGTTTAAATAACATGTGAAAATGTCACACTGTTACTTGTGACATAGACATACAAAAGTACTTTTAAAAATTATCGATTGTTTTTTTAAAGCTTGGTATTAAAAATACCTTACAAGTAAAGACATACAAATAACCTCTTTTATATTCGATCGTTATCATGTGAAACATATTTTGCATGAACGGATTTTCAGTCACTGGTAATAGCTACGAAGACTGGTGAAACCCATAGACAAATTAAAGCCAGAGGGGTTGCTTTGCGGTCAGTTGATGCGTTCCAGCTGGCTGACTGCTGCAAATTATTGTTGATGTGCATCGCCTACTGAATTACAACGGATTAACGCTATCAATGTATCAACACGACACAAAAGAGAACAAAGTGACGTTAATAACAATGTATACTTGCGTCGTTTTTCATTCAGTTGCTATTTCTGTAAACATCGAGAACAATGGAATAATGAATAAGTGGTGATCTTCACAATATGGAAACAAGAAGTGGGCTGAAAAAGCTTGAAGGTGTCACGCAAAAGCTTTTGTTAAATTAAGAAAAAATAATGCTCTTAGATAAACTCATAACCTTTCTGTAGAATATTTAAAAAAGCGATACGAAAATTTTTGTTGTCTTTGAAATTCATTAAAAATATTTAAGCAAAATGCGTAAAATACCGTTAAGTTCTATTTTTTTAACCATAATTGCTCCGAAAACGAAACATATATATATTAAGATAAGGAAATGAAGTATATCGACGGCTTAATCTGAAAACCAGCCAACTTTATCTATGGTCAAAAACCCGTTTTGGTGCAATTTTATTCAGCTTTGATTTTTTTATCCGTGCACACTAGCCAATTTTAAACAGTAAAATACACATTCACTAACGTTTTTTGTTGCTTCTGAACATTTTAAACAAATGTAGTTGGCTGATTTACAAAATAAGACGTCGATATAGATTTCAATTTTGCAAGATTTTACTTTCCAACAGATTTGGAATTGGTTGAAAGGAATTGGTAGAAATACGGGGATTGGTTGTCAATCAGTTGCTTAATTCATCGTGTATCCATTGCTATATCTTAAAAAAAATTTGAACTCTGGAGCTTTTGCAATCAATCCCTCAACCGCCTGCTCCAAAGTGCGCATGCTAACCTCTCAGCCCACCAGATTCTTCATAATTTTTTACCAGTGAATTAATTTTTATAATTATAATAAGAAATGTAATAAAAATGATCAAGGTTTGAAAACACTCTCTTGCAAGACTAAATGTCTCGACATTACCTACTTAGTCCCAATTAGTACAGACGTGTTCTCTCAAATAAACTTGAATATTTCAACTTCATTGCCATTCTCAGAAATTCCATTGTATAGTATTAATATATAATATATCTTCCAACAGAATCGCCAAGTTAGTTTCACCTCCATATATTTCATACGTGAAATCTGCCTAGAATGGAAACTTACTGTATTGTTGCTATAATATATTATGCGAGCTCACACGCCGAAATAAAACCAATACACCATGTTTAATTTATAAGTAATTTTTTAGGCCTTTTTATAAATTTAAACAATATTTTTTACATCTTCAGTTAGTTGTATTGTATTGTATTGTATTTTCCTTCTATTATTAAGTAATCAAGTAAATTCAGTATCCAATATTATTGATTGTAGAAAGGAAAAAAAGATGTCACTTCCAAATTTTCAAAATAGTTTAATTCTGTTATCAAAATAAATACAGCTTCATAAACGTTCTATCTAAAATGTACACACTGAAAATGCTGAATTTATATCTATATTAAGCTTTTTTTAGTTTGAAAAAAGGATGCCTTGTGAAATTTGTGACCAGTAAAAGCTTCCCCGCAATCGATTATATTAGTTTTTCTTAAATAAATTATTTAAAAAATATTATGTTAAGTAAATAAAAACCAGTTTAATCTTTGTGCACTTCAAGGTTGTGCCTATGTTTTGACTTTGGCTCAAAGTCATTAAATAAACGTTTTTTGCATCTCCTGTAAAATGTATTCTATGTGGGTTACGTCATTTTTCTTTTCCACAGTCGATCGATGTTTATTGAATTAATTGATTTATTACTTTCTGTTCCCACTTTGATTCAAACTGTGTGGACAAATCCATATGCTCCACTTTGAGAGCGAACACGATATAAAAAAGTTGGTAAGAATTAGAAAGTCTCAGTCAGTGAAACAGGTTTCATTTTAGAAACAATATCAATCTATGCCCACTCTCAATTAGGTGAGAAGTATATAACCGAGTCAATTTCATTAAACATAGCAAAAGCTCTTCCGTTGACATTACCACTGGCAGGTTGGTTTTACATTTTGGAATAAAAAAACAGCCAATATTCTCGATTCCTCAAGTAGACGTTTAGAGTTATTTACTGAAGTGTCCAAATACACCTGTCGATATTAAATCAGTTTTCCCAAATCGTAATAATATCCACACCTTCGCTTAACATGTCATGTAAATAGTATTATATTCAACATTATTCTGGAAAGCCCACATCCGGTAAATCCAACATAAGGTAACATTAAATACAGCCTACGCGCAAGTCAATATTGGCAAAAATCTACCCTAATATATTATGTATTAATAATCCTTTATACTAAACAAATATATGTCATGTTAAAACACAGACAGAAAACGATAATAATAATGTATTTACAAAGATGTTTACTAGAATTTGCTTTATTGATTTGTGATATCACTTATGACGAAATAATACCTCTTAGACTGGCTTTATAAGCGAAAACAGAGCTAATGGCAAAGAATCATAAAATGAAAATATGTATGAGGCAGTGCACTAGATTAAATTTTGAACATAATATTACATGAAAATAAATGGATTTTTTGTATGCAAATTACCATAATGTGTTAATTACTTTTCCGAAATTGGCAAGAGCACAGTAAAACATGAGTCATAAGTAGAAATCAATAATGATGTGTGATACGCATTTACTGCCTTTTTGCTTAAAAATGTTGAATTAGGCCGTGAGGAAGATAACAGAGCAAACGCGTCAAAGCAACCGTAACTGAGATGCAAAATAGTTATAAATAGGTGAGTGAGCGAGTGAGCAAGTTAGGTAGTACGTCAGTCACAACACTCGCTCACTTGCTCACTCACATATTTATAGATATTTTGCATCTCTGTTTCCATGGTTTCGTCGCCGTGACATCTATCGTGTCCGGGGTTTTACTGTTTTTTTTTTGTTTAATCATACATATATCAAAGAGTATATAAGACATATATCAAGGGGTATTGATAAATATGAAGAAGAAAAACTCTCATTAAACACTCAAATTCCATGTATTTTTTATTGTCACTATTAAATTAACTAGTATTTTTTAATGTTGGCATTAAAAAATATGACATTTGTTTTGATGATATTCACTATCGAGTTTTTTTCGTCTCTTGTATGTTTTGGTGTATGGTTTATTATATGCATTGTTATGCATGAGCGATATTGTTTGCTTTATATTAAAAAATAAAGAAGCTTTTTGAAAATGATTAACATCTTACAAAAAATGTTGAAATTTGTAATTCTATTTGTCGAAATATTGTAGGTTGATGATTGATTATTATAGGTATTTTCGTCGAAGTTTATTATAATATGATGTGATTAGATACGCTGTGTACCTAGATATAATTTGAAAATGTCGAAGATGTTTAAAAATGTTGAAAAAGAAAAATCACAATATGGATAGCTTATAACTGATAAATCATAATAAACTTTACTTGCAAAGTGATTTTAATGTCCTCTCGATTGCAAATCTCTAGTCTCTCTGCACGAACTGTTTCTTATTTATTGCATAAAGTCTCTCCACATTCTTTTGTATTAAGCTGGTATTTTTCATTATACCTTTAAAAACTTCAAATTCTTCTCGTGAAGTAAGCCCTTTCTCATCTTTATAAATATTTTCTGTCTCGAGTTTAAATTCCTTGTAGAACTAGAACTCAGCATTTGAAGAGATGCATAACTTGCGATTTTCTTTAACCAGCGTAAATATTCGTCGGAAATTCCATTTTTAAATACTTGGAAAGCTTTCTCTTCTAAACTTTTATGCTTTGCATTTAAAGTTGTATTTCGGTATCACAGCCATGTTGAAGACCCAGACTGTTTAACCATATTTTGGCCTAATCACATATACAAATTGAAATTCAAATAATCATGAACCTATATACCCAACCGAAAGTATTTACTATTGTAATAGATATGCCTAATGTTCAAACTCATTCTTCGTCCCACAATGTTATGCATCTTTTAAATAGATATTCATTTCAATACTTGGCTGTATACAATATCTTTAATCTCTTATTGATCATTAGTGTTGATGTTATAAGTTTAAATAAATACCTTTGGTCGGAAATATAGCAGTAAAAATAACTTGTAAAAATTTAGCCTCGTTACTGTCCACCGTTTTGGAAGGAGTTCTCTTGACAGACATGTATATTTTTGTATAGAGTATAGACATCGCCATAAATTTTGTGATAGCAAAAACATATTCTCTTAATTTTATTATTCCATGTTTGCTCCGAAAGTGGAGCATATGGATCTACAAAGCGTGAAGATATCCACTTTGTAAGCGGAGTTTTTCGCAATGTGAAAACGTCTTAACAGATTATTTTCCACGAGAATCGTTTGTCAGATAATTTCACAGCCCAATAAGCATCCAGTCTCGCATTATTATTTTTTTTAATCAGATAGATAGGGAACCAAACACGCATTCCCCGGATTTCTAGGCGCGCACCCTAACAACTATACTACCCGGGAGACAAATATTTATCAATGAGTTAATATTTTAAAATTTTTATTATATTTTGTAGGACAGACAAACAAGAGATAATCAATTAAAGATGCATATAGTATGATAAATTCGATAAGTGCGGAGATATATTTCATATCGGGAAGAGATATGGTGAACAAACGATTTGATTCAAAGTTCAGACTCCAATTTTACACATCAAATGTGTGATATTTGTCTGTTTATTGGAATTTTATGCAAAGAAACACGGAAAATTTTGTAAGATAATTTCTCGACCCAATAGGCGTTCAGTTTTTCATTGTTAAATTTAAGAAATCCGACAAAGAGAGAATCGAACCTGTTTTCTCCGGATTGGTAGCCACGCACGCTAACAACTGTGCTAAACGGATAAACATTCTCATACTATCAGTAAACTGGTGTTATTGCAGCGCAAGAAATTATCAAGTTATAATATCCTTTATTATATGTTATATATTAGTGTTTTTTTATTTTGTTTTATAGATGCCGCAAGTATTTTCCCTAGCTGGATTTGGAAACTTTTAATTAATACCCATTTAAGGTTTTGTTTTATAATAAATACAAAACATCAAAAAATGATTATAAGGTCCTAGTTTAGGCTTGGTTTTGCGCCGAAGGAGTAAATTAAATTATCCAAAAACAGTTTTAATTCGTTTATTCAATTTGTGCGGGACAATCGAGTTACCAGTCTTTTTTGATTTTATTTATTTTAAATAAGAAATTACAAAAGGAAGAAACTGCGAATAAATTCTTCATTCTCCTCTGCCCAAATTAGAAAAGTTATGTTATTAACTGTGTTTTGAAACTGTTTTGTGTTTTATATCGAATTTCGTAATTAATTCAATGTAGAATTTGAAGCTGTAAGCTATCGACTCCAACTCAAGCGTTTGAATTTGTAATGTTTCCCATCCTATCATATTTTTCCGTAACATTTATTATACAGCTATTAATTAAATATATTTTTCGAGTTTCTACCGTTTTGAAGTGTTTCCAATGATCATATAACATTTGCTGTATTTTTGCTACTTCCGGCTTAAATGAGGCGCCAGAACTACGATAAAAAATGTCATAAAAATTAAGACGTATGCGGCTAAATAAGTCTTGATAATGCAGATATCCGTATACTTTGAAGAGTCAGTTTCACACTTTTGATAATCGTATGCCCTACTTTAGGAACGGATATGGTAAAAGAAGAATAATTATTAATTATTATTTATTATTGCTATATCCGCTCCCAAAGCGGAGCAAATGGATCTACGCAATGTGAAGACGTCTTGGCAGATTATTTTTCACGAGAATTGTTTGTCAGACAATTGCTCAACCCAATATGTATCCAGTCCTGTATTTTTAGATGTATAAAGTCCGGCAGATGGAAAATCGAACCCGCATTCCTCGTATTGATAGTAGGCGCGTGCGCTACCAATTACCGTATCAAGAAAGCTAAGCATAAGATTTATTATATAAAAATATTGTTGATTCTGTAAGAATAAATACTGTCTCCCCACAAATATGTTAAATTTAGAATGAAACATAGATTATAATTACAAATAATGCGTATTAATATTAGGATATAGCTCAGGTTTCCAATTTCCCTCAACCGTTTGTCAGACCGGTTGGCCAACATATTGGTTCCATGGACTTGGTTCTTACGAAAGACATTTTTGTAATCTTAATCTTTTCTTGATAAAATTCGTTATTAATAAGGCTTTTTTAAATGTATAAAATAGAAGTCGTGCATATTCTAGCGGAAGAAGAGCTCGACATGTTTGTTACGACGGTATACGTCTGCATAACAGGTTTAAAAACGTGGTGGTGGATGCGGAAAATTAAACGTTCAATATGATTTTGTTCTAAATTTGATTTTGATATAAACTAAGTGAAAAATAATTTAAGCTTAATAAAAGCTTTTAAAAAAATTCTCCAATGTCGTTTCGGTGTACTTATTAATTTTTTTGATTCACTTTTTTTAACTTTGTCTCCGTCTGCATCAACAAAGTTTATATTACCCGTTACTTTGCAATTTTGATTAGCAGGATTAAATTTGCTTAGCAAAAAATCTTCCGTTTTAAATTTTTGTTTTCGATAACATTGAAATAATTGCAAGCGTGCCAAGAAGGAGGCAATTAAAAATAAATCCTTCCAGTGGCGGACGTAAACATGCCTCATCCATCACCCGGGATTCGATGCGCGTTTTCGAAATAACGGAACGGCGCCCCTTCGGCATTCGCGAAGGGCGTCCCTGGGATGCGGTCACGTTGTTTCGGGAGGGGGCATTTCGACAAGTCAATAAGGACAAAATGTCACTTTGTAGGAAGGAGTACACAATACCCTCATAATGTCCTCCATTAGTCATTCTAGCCCAAACTCGAGTAACTTGCAGCTTTTGGAAGAATTTTCTCCTACGGTATTTGTTAAGGTTAATTTAAATGAATTGGTTTTTCCGAAAAACAGAAGGTATTCTTTTTTTTAAATTTGTAGCTTTTACGATGTTTTTGGAAATTTTAAATCACAGAGCGAAATCATTTCATTCGAAATTATTTTTGGTAAAAATTATACAGTGGTTAAAATTGTCCATACACATACTAAGCAAGGTTTGTATATTTTTTAAAACCCTTTTATTACCAGACTCGAAAATCTCTGTATTTTTCTGAGTGGCAGTATATTTAATATTATGTAACATTTGGTGATTATTTAATAAAAGTTTGAATGCAATTGCTTTAGAAAGTATTCACTTCTCTATACTCGTTAAGTAAGTGCCGATATTATCTACCAAGATAAATAAAATTAAAAAAAAACAGTTTCCACTTCTAATATCATCAATATCCGACGCAGCTTAGCAGATTTCCTATGGATTTTCTGAAATAATGTCCAAAAATACCAAAAATCGATTAGACTTGCTGGTTAAAAGCAATATGTATCGAGAAAGTGCGCCAAGTATTCGCAGCTAATAAAAAGAGAAGAAACCAGATACCATTGTGAAGAATTTGCCTCTTCACAATAGTTATTGCTGGCAAAGATTCCATATTAAAAATAAATATATAAAAATTTCTGTTTTCAATAAAAAAAATATATATATAGATACTTAAGTGGATCACTACGAAATGAAAAATGTATCTAAAACTATGCCGGTATTCAAAGGGTTAATAATTGTGCTTGACATTTCGAAAAAAAGTTACGATTAAAGAAAATGATCCTTCTTGGTTATCATAAATAATGATACATCGTTACCTAGCAGTCAAATGGCTAACCAAAATATTATTATCACAAATTAAAACTGATTTACATGCCACTAAGATGGTGTTCGTTTTACAATACTTTTATTTTCCCCGCCACCAGCCATCACATTTAAGCACCTGTTATTTTCGCGTATACTGTGGCATTTCTACCATGAATTGCTATCCAAAGTGAAATATGTGTTCCTAGAAGAGTTTCGTTGGAAGACCCTAGATTGGTTTTGATTCATATTTTACCTAAAAGCTGCTTATATTAATAAGACAGTGGTTAATTTCTTACAATTATTTTTCTGTGATATTGAAGGCTATTGATGAAAATAGCTAATTCAGTCTCTCTCTCTATGTCAATTAATTTTAACACTTTATATTTTAAATTATATTCTTGATATTCGTGCAAAAACTGAAATAGTTATAAATTATTAGTCAATTAAATATTTTATTTTAAATTAACACACTTAGTCGACTAAATCAATATTGTAATGACTCAATTAAGAGAAAAAAATTTCAGGAAAATAATTTGTAAAAGTTCCTTTTTCGATACCCGCTGATGGAGTCATCTGTATACAGGTTGTGATTTATACGATAAGACACAAAAAATTACATTTTCATAAGTTATTGTATAGAGATCTACGCAGGACTGTTGGATACGGCATAACAGTTTTGCGAGGATGGTGTATTTCTTTTGTTAAGGTCGCCTATGCCTTGGGGTCTGCATCCAAATACAAATGAAAAATAGCATGTGAACCTTTGGCCTTTAGATCTTATTTGTAACGTAAGCCGCATTATTTTTGCGAAAAAATACGGAAACCTTCTTATAAACACAATAGATATTTTCGAAAGAATTTTATTTTATTTTCACGTCACCGCGAGCCGAAGTCGCGAACAATATAATTTGAGTAAGACTTTTTCTTTATTTCATAAAGAAAACGCACACTTTCCCATTTAGTTTTCCTCGATAAACTGTCAAGTAAACGTATTATCACACTACTGCTAGGGACAGATGTACCATTAAAAGTAAAAGAGGAAATTCTATAAAGTGTAGTTGAAAGATCAGAATCGGCAAAATTTTCAGCTCAATTCAGTTAGTCGCTTTTTTATTGTTTTGACAACTTTTTGTGTCCCTAATAAAAACCTTTTCAGTGTATTAACCTTTTAAATGCCGGTAGCTAGCCATATGGTAAGACCCTGAGGGGCGGAAATGCATAGCGACACGTTTTGATTACCCATCGAATCTCTTTTTAAAATTGATTTAATGTCAATAATTCTTCACGATATCTCGCGTTTAATTATTTTATCATGATTTAAAAATATATAATTGTGAGTTTCAAAGATAAGATTATTTAAAACAGTCAATTTTGGCTAGATATTGAGTGTTAAATTATAGCGGGAATACGTTCTCCGCGTACGGAATTATAGGGATGGCGCGGATGGCATAGAATCGGTTAAATCAGTGGCAAATAAAATTTTCAGCTGTGTCCAAAGTTTAAAATTTAGACGATGGTTAGGTTTAATTTAGAAAATTGAGGATACTAAAAAACTGCGTCTTTTATGAACATTGGTTATTATTTCTATTCCATATTATACGTCACATCACAGTCATCATCAGCTGTAGGCGAAAAAAATCTCATGGTAATAATTTATTATTAAAAGTATTATTAGTTATATTTCTCTTTGATGTTGTTATAAAATGACTGATTAGTTACTCATATTTTTATATATAACTAGCTTTACTATCCAGATTCGTCTGGGCTAGATTTAAACTCATTTTTCATTCAAATAAATTGTATTAATCTTTTTATTATAAAATCATATCAATATTTGGCTCTATACAATATTTATCTATCTTCGCATTTAGAGGTTAAAGGAAGAGGCGTTTTTTTATTGTGAAGTTTCCATCGGCAGTCAGCACCATATGCAATACATAATAATAATTTCAACTTTTTTTTTTTGAAATCACATTTCCATTGAAGGTTTAACTAACCATACAACCAATGGTATGTTTATTATTATATTTAAATTAATATTGTATGTATTACCGCTGAGTAAATATTAGCACACATTTGGCTTAGAGCTTATTTGAAATGAAAAGCTTTTAGAGCATTATGAATTTAATATGTGGCTTAATGTGTTAGCTAGCGATATTTATATTTACTTACGAAAGCTTTCTTAGTGCAGTATTAAGGATATTATATCCAAGCTTTATTTATTTTTCAGTGACATCATTCTTTACCTTGATTTTATTTCATCTGTGTTCGCGCCGAAAGTGGAGCGTATGGATCTACACAGTTTGAAGATGTCTGCTACGAATGTGGAGTATATGAATCTCCGCAATGTGAAGACGTCTTGATATTTTTTACGAGAATCGTTTGTCAGCTAATTATTCAACCTAATGGGCATTCAATCTTGTATTTTTTAATTTAAAAAAATCGGATAGATGTAGGAATCAAACCCCACTCCTCCGATTGCTAGACGCGCACGCTAACCTTTACGCTACTGGGGATATCTTGGTTGCTTATATAATGTGAAGCATGTGAATTACATTTATGTCTTTCTAATAATATTTATTATAAATATCGAGAATAGTATCCAGTTCCCAGAACAACTAGATGATAAATAAACATGTTTCTTCTTTCAAATACATTCATGTTGCGTTCTCTTTTGTACTTATATTAAAATATCAATTCTAAATTATATCTTAGACGATTTTTTTACTGAAAATATAAAGATTATCTAAATGTGCCCCCCATACGCCTGGTTTTAATTACCCATATCCCAAAGCTCTAATATTGAGAAGCGAACTACTTTATTTCACAAGAACGTTCCGGGAGTAAATATAAATTACCCAAGACTCAAGTGATCTATACTTTCAACAATAATAATGCGTAGCAATTTAATTTTATTTGAATTTTTCCAGGATTGTTGATCAATCGCCTTTCAAACGTAGCCAAGAGTTAATCGTATATATCTATCTAAAAGATCCACACATATTTATATGTGAATAATAATCTCTAATAACTCAATGAGTGACTTTTAAATGAGCTTTCGATTAGTGAACTTTATCTCACCAGAGTTGACTTGATAGTTCTTTTAAGTTATTTTTCCTTAACAAAATAGCGACAATAAATAAAATATTATATATATCGGCTTAAATCGCCTTGTTTTTCTATTCTTTCTCAAGTTTTCAACTATTTTTTTCCTGGTTAAACTGATATTTTATATTTATCTAATAATTGATAGAAAATTTAAAACTTTGTACCGAGAAACCCAAGTTAATGAAAGGTTTAACTGAAGTGTTTATGTGGAAGTTGGGGTGTGTTGAAAGCTCAAAAGTTTATTAATCATATATAAAGCATACTGTTCATATTTATGACTGTAGAGTTCATGCAAATAGACGAAATAAATTATTTTGAACTGATTGAATGCAAATTTTAAAGAATCAAAGAAGAATTTTAATCAAAGAAAATTTTGAAAGAAAAAAAATTATCTTTCATCTCGAGGGAGAAATAATGTAAACAGATATATTTTATAGCGACACCCAAATAAATATCGCAGATACTTAAATAAACGAATCTGTGTGATGTTGCACTCATTTTAAATACAGTAGAAAAAAGAGATAAACTCGATCTATCCAATTCCACAAGAAAAATATGCCACTAGGTATTTTGGGGGTTCAAAACTACTAGCATTGAAGACGTACAAAATGAAGCTTTTAAATCAATTTACAACATTGAAAGAACTTTATAGAAATAACCCAAAATAACTAAACCGTTTTGCGTGATTTGCAGATCAATCTGCATTTTCCCTTGAATAATATTTTTTGTCGGTCTTTTCCAAAAGCTTAAAATGGAGGTTTCACTGTATATTTTCGTTTGATTTTAGTCAGGGTCTGTGCCTCAATGGGATATTCGACGAATTATTTGGTTTCCAATATATACATCGTATAATATTTGCGTTAATCTCGAAGATCATAAAGCTCAATGTCTCTTCGAATTAACTCCATTACTTGCTAAGACTGTTTGCTCGTACGGTTAATTGATACTATTCCTCCTGTTCCACCCGCCTACTAATCAGGGATAAAGGGATGTTTCATACCTCTGCGGAATTAATAGCAAAAAGCCTAAATATGTTAGATTGGCCCTAAAGCGTGTCGGTGATTTTTGGTGCGCTCGTTGTGGCTTCGTAATTTTTATATCTTAATGCAAAGAATTCATTGTATTCAGTTCCATTTCTGAAGTTAAAAGATAACATCTCAGTGTATTTTTCTAAGGAAAAGAGTTTTACTATTAAATATTTCATCACTTAAACATGTGTGATCAAGAACATATTTGACACATCATTCTTTATTCCCCGGTAGCGTAGTTGGTAGCGTGCGCGCCTAACGATCCGGGGAATGCGG